>JZKD02S0094124.1:361767-371954 GCA_000966675.3 Picea glauca | reverse complement strand
CACACACACACACATGTCTCTAAGTCAACTTCTTGTTGTGTCTATTATGTTCCTTATTCAATGTCCCTATCGGGTCAAGCACCAATGGGTTTGCACTAGATACCATCCATGAAATGAAAAGAAGTACCTAAGGGTTTCCTCACAAGGGGTTTCCTTGGAACACACACACACAGAGACTCTATTTGAATACAACAACCACCCTTATTAATACAAAATTTCATTTAGATTACTATAACCACAACCACTAAGAAATATCACTACCAACTAACTCTGATGTCTATCATAAGGAAAAATCACTTCTTACATAACCATTGTATCCTTTGGACCATTCAAGGTTGAATCATACAAATATTATAAGGACACAGATATCAAACTAAGTCAATAAAACCTATACAACATCATTTGACCCCAAAATACATCACAACCTATTGATTAGAGTGTCCTACCATAGGTCTTCAAAATATGCCATACACTCTCATTCATGTAACAAAGTAATCAAATTTTATATTCAATAATACATTATATTAGCGTATATATATTTCTCATTATTGTCCTATTTAGTTTGGAAATTCAGTATATGAATCATTGGTCTTTCATTACTTATGGATATGAGATAGTAGGTCTCCAACCATGATTTCCCTTATTAGGTTCCTTGTGAGGAATGTAACCTCATAAAGGACAAGCACAAGTTGTGGGATCTTATCATTCTAGTGATGCGGTGAAGGGGGAAACTATTATGGTTATATTTCCTTTCATGAATAGCCCCAAAAGATTTATTTTGTGGCCTTCCCTTAGGTCTCTAGGATTGCAAGGGATTATTTTCCCGATTTAAAGTTTCTTAATTAATGAATAATTTGCACAATAATTATTTCTTTGTAAGAAATAAAAATGAATGCCCAATACTATTTTAATATAACTTTCAACATAAGCATGTGTATTGACATAAATATGACATGAAGCACTCATTCTATTTCATAACAATAAGTCAATACTCCACAATACATCATTAATTTAAGGAAGAATTCCTTTTTCAATATTAATTTAAATAACAACACAAGTACCAAGGACTTATATGATACAAGGTTAAGCTCTGGCCTTGAAAATATCACTTTGGAACCCTATCTTTCCTTATCATATAAGGAATAACTATATTGGGTCTCCTTCGAGGTCATTGTTAGGATATTTAGACACTTAGGAGTTAGTTAAGATCTACTTCGTTTAATGTGTCGTTAGGTAAAAGTGTGTTTCTTTAGTATGCATTAGTATGCATTTGTAGTTAGGAAATCCAACGGTCACCATATGTTCCCGACATAGAGTGATCTGACGGTTCATATTCTCCTCGATATTAACGACCATTGATCCATGGCTTAACACCCGATTGGTCCATAATATCTATTAAATAGCATAGAGGGTCATTTGCCGATGATCGATTGTGAGAAACTCTCTTATAAAATCTCTCTGTAATTTTTTTCTTTTGCATTAATAAATTGCTCCAAGTGGTCGCATTGGCTGGGGTCGTGGATGTTTCCCCATAGGGTTTTAACATGTCAAAACATCGGTGTGTTGATCTTTGATCTGTTTGTGTGAGTGGTTACTGAAGGTGTTCATCCTTTGTTGGAATAACTGTGTTTTCGAACATGGTATTAGAGGTTGTTTGAAGACCCCCTCATGTTGTAGATCGAGATCGTGAGACCGAGTTTCTTCATATCCATTTTATGTTATTTCCATACATTTATGGGCTGAGAAAACTGTTCCATTATGTCTGGAGCGCTCGTTTCAGTCAGGAACACTTTTCGTTTCACTCGAAAAGGTTTCAATTTGCCCAAGATTCGACCATTTTAGTCAGATCCAGAGGTATGAGGCCTGAATACAATATGTTTTGTTAACCCACTTGGTTAAAATTTGTCTTATTAAGTAAGAGTACTCGATTTCAAGTCTCTATTTTTGTTACTTTTAAAAAAAAAAGTTCATGCTCCATTGTAAAGTGTATTTCACTTCAAGTATAAAAGTGAATCACTATAAGTAACTTTAATATTTTATTTAAGAGTTATTTATTTTGCATGTAGATTTATTTTATAAAGTAACTTCATTGTAAAAGTGATCCCCACTTCTTTTTATAAAATTGGGTCACTTCATAAAGAAACTTACACCACCATGTGGTTCTTTGGTTACTGTTTATGTTTTTTTTTAAAGGGCATAACTTTCACATCTGAAATTTATTTTCAGTGCCATTTTTTTTAAAACCACCTAACTTTTCGAGATCTTTCCATCCAAATCATAAATTTCAGTTTTTAAATCCATATAATCTGCATATTTAATATGGATTCTTCCAGTAATATTTTTCTTACCAACACCAACTACTTCCAATAGAAATCCCATATGGAGGATTTATTAAGAAGTAAGGCTTGCATCGAATTACCTTGGGAAAGGAAAGAGAACCCACTAATGCTGATAAGAAAGTGAAATGGGTTGGAATATCTGTGTTTTCAAACAACCACCACCCAAATACAACCTTGAATAAGCTTTCCTCTTATCACCGACACATATCTCGATATTCCTTTCCCTTGCCGCAAGAGAATGGTCAAATTTCAAATAAATAGTAGATGAAGAGTTTTGTACTGAAAAGTAATAGCTCTTTATTATTTTTACATCATAAATCTTCATTCTTACACAATTACAAGACAACTAATTACTTTTAACATTTTATATATTATTCTTATTTTCGAGAACTCTTATTTTTTTTATTACATGGAAAATTTGGCATGTGACTTTCTCCCTTCCTTCAATTACCAATGTCCTCAGTAGCCTTGATCCCATTTGCATTAAAAATTCAATATGAGATCAAACATTTTTTAAAATTAAATATCTTTTAAAATACTCAAACCTATTATATTTCTCAAAATGTTAAAACATCATCATCAAAGTTGATAAAACAACCAATGCCAATAAATTAGTATACGATCTGACAAAATCTAACAATAACATAATGATAACAAGTTGCTTTATATTCCAAATAAAACATTTTTGATTTTACCACTTTAACCCAACACCCTACAATTAGCTCAAAATAAAATCATTTCATCTACTAAAAGCACAAATGAGTAACCAACTACATGTAACATAAGCATAAACTAGGAAACCAAAATCTCACACACAAGACACCAATATTTTTGGGTATAAGCCCCTGGAAAAACCCCAGAGGGAAAACCAATCCTAAGACACTATTATTATGGTCAAATTGGGGCTCCTGTAATAGGGTAAATGGCCCACTAAGAGAATATACACTGTAGACAAACTTGACAATGCCTTCTCTATTGTATGACCTGTACCAACATGATTTTCAAGGTGTACGCACCTTTTCTTATGCAAACCCACGTACATGTGCGATTGTATCCACTAAAACCCACGTACATGTACGAAAACTCTGTACGAAAACCTTCGTACGAAGCACCCCTTTTATGTGGCTTCTATCAGTTGAAACCCACTTGTGGTTGCCTCTACTCTCTCTTCCTCTTGACTTGTTTGATCTCTAGATGAACATCCTTCTCCACCTATCCAAGATCTTGAATCACGGTCCTTCGTGATCCAATGAAATCTCTTCACCCGACCAATGATATATCCTCATTCTTATGTAAGCAAAAGTCCTTATTTTGCTTCTACACTCCTCACAATAGCAAAAGTCCTCATTTGCTTCTACACTCCCCACAATAGAAAAAGTCCTTATTTTATATCCTCTACCTTGGTCTCTCACCAAAAGTCTCAACCTTGATCTCTCACTAAAGTCCCCACAAGTGTATCTCACACAAGTGTCTTCCTCCTTCACCCTACACTTGCTTTTATAATCATGAGTTATAATCTATTTCTAATCTCCAAAGTGATATACAGTGGAGATTAATTCTCACACTCACTTAAGATTTACATGCTTAGATTACATGCTAATTACTTTTAGCAATTTCCTTAAATAACTCAACTCACTAATAAAAACACTTTTACTTTAATTAATTCATTTTAACTAAAGTAAACTCAAGGATAGAAGGCTATCGACAATTTCCACATGCTAGACACATGTCAATACGAAAGTACATGTCCGATGCTATTACTAACATCAACATTCCCTCTTAGCGAGGAAGTACTTCTCCCACCTAGAGTTGTCTCTATCTTCGCAACTATATCCGATACACTGCCTACTTTACAATCTACTTGATTGGTTTCTCCCTCTGACATATAAGCTATCCCTCTGATCATTCTCCTAGAATCCTCCTACTCCTGAGCATCCTACATGGCCATCTCGTACCATGACTCCTTCTTGACATACTTGGAATTTTATTGCTTCCCACTTGATCCTGAAGACTAACTCCCTTTGAGTTGATCAACCTTCAGAGCTACCTACTCCTTGTTCTTTGTCACTCTACTACTAGACATTGCTCATATAGGTTGGCCCTTTATCCTATACAAGTTTCTCTCTCTAACGCCTAGAACAATTGGTGTGTCTGAGCTAGCTCCTCTAGGATTGATCAATTCCTTTCCCTCCTGGAACGCTACATCAAATCCCTTCTTGTCATTCACTAAGATCAAGAGTACACTCCTCTTGAGTTTTGGAACCCATAACACATTTGTCACTCTCAATGTGCCTTCTGAATCCATTCGGAATGGAACTATTCTAGATCCGTTCAGTGCATGCTTGGTCCCCTTACCAAGTTCCACATGCATCTCTGAGTCATACTATGTGAAGCTCTCTAACACCTCTCATGCTCCTATCATATGACATGTGGATCCATTATCTATCAACCATGCATCAACTGATATGGTTCCCAAGGAAGTCTCGAAAACAAGTAATAACTTTGTATGTTCAAACTTCTTTTGAAACTCATCCACTTGAGTCTTTTCCAATGCAACTACCTCTAGTTGCGTTTCATTCCCACCCTTCTTCCTATTTAGACATTTCCTTGCATAATGCCAAAACTTGTGACATGCGAAGCACTTGAATTTGCTGATGTCCTTCTTCTTGTTATCTTGAGAGATAAACTCTCCACTGGAAAACTTATTGAAGTTTCCCTTCTTTGAATGAATGGAAAGAGAAAGGTTCTCATCATTATTGTGTCAACCTCCATTCAGATATTCATCTTGAATCTCTTCCTGAACGAATTCATCCCACAACCTTAACTAATTAGGGATAATTTATCATGTCACGATTCCTTTGATGAATTGTTTCCACTCCTTTCTGAATA
The DNA here is from genome assembly GCA_000966675.3 of Picea glauca. Classification (NCBI taxonomy): domain Eukaryota; kingdom Viridiplantae; phylum Streptophyta; class Pinopsida; order Pinales; family Pinaceae; genus Picea; species Picea glauca. The sequence goes on along the minus strand of JZKD02S0094124.1, from coordinate 366,726 downwards.
CCTTGACCGCCATCCTCACCAACTATGAATCAAATACTATCTCCCCAACTGCATCTAGTTCATATCGAACCTATTAGATCCAGGTGAGATAAATTATCACTGTATCTGATCCTGTTACCTTTATGTCTCTTAGCTCCTCTCTCCACACCATTTTGTGATTCTCATTCTTACTCTTAAATAAAGCCTTCATAGCCTCCCACATGTCCTTGGCAGTATTCTTTCTTGATACATGAGGAATCAAGTGATCACTCACTCCATCTAAAATGATGCATCTGGGTTTCACATCTTGTTGATTATGGATGACCAATGCTACTACATTTGTTGGTGGAGTTATTTGAGTATTAGCGAATTTCGAGATCCCATTATCCATCAACACCAACATGATCCTCTCCTTCCAAGGACTGTAGTTGGAAACCCCATCCAACCTATCTCAAATCGAAATCTAGTTGTGATCTCCAAGATTTGATTTGATAACCCTTTGTTTAAACTACCCATGTATTGTCATGTACGACCCTGTACGGGACTATCATCACTACAACCCACATATGTACATGAGTGTGACCACTGCAACCCATGTATGTACGCGAATATCACCACTACAACACGTGTATGTAGCATACTATGCTCACAGCCTCCCGCGTATATACATGATTTCCTCTTATTTGACCCACATACACATCCGTACACCTACAAAAACCCATGTTTTTCTTCAGTACTCTTGTTTCCTTGAAATCTATCCTTCGATTTTTTCTTCCTAGTTATATATTTGTCAATATCTTCTTGCAACTATTAAGATCTATGCTCTTGGTTTCCTCCCTTCAAAGATCACACTCTGATACCATGTTGATTTTACTACTTCAACCCAGCACCCGAAATTTATCTCAAAATAAAATCACTTTATCTACTAAAAGCACAGTTGAGTAATCAACTAAACATGCAAGAAAAGCATAAACTAGGAAACCAAAATATCACACGTAAGACACCAATATTTTCGGGTATAAACCCCTAGAAAAACCATGGAAGGAAAACTAGTTCTAAAATGATTTTATTATGGTTAAATCAAGGCTCTTGTAATGGGGAAAATGGCCCACTAAGAGAATATACACTACAGAAAAACTTGGCAATTCCTGTGTTGTTGTATGACCCTATACTATCATGCTTTTCGAGGTGTATGCACCTTTCCTTCTACAAACCCACGTACATACATGACTGTCTCCACTAAAACCTGCGTACATGTACAAAAACTCTTTACAACAACCTATGTATGACACACCCCTTTCCTATGGTTTCTATCAATTGAAACCCACATGCAGTCGCCTCTACTCTCTCTTCTCCTTGACTTGTTTGATATCTATATGAACATCCTTCTCCTTCTATCCAAGATATTGAATCACGGTCCTTTGTGATCCAACCCTATCTTCATCAACCCTTGGACAAATATCTTCACCCATCCAGTGAGATCTCCTCACTCCTGTGTAAGAAAAACTCCTTCTTTGCTTCTATAGTCCCCACAATAAAAAAATTCCTTCTTTTCTATCCTCAACCTCGGTCTCTCACAAAAAGTTTCGACCATAATCTCTCACCAAAGTCCCCACAAGTGTATCTCACACAAGTGTCTTCCTCCTTCACCCTAACCTTTCTTTTATAATCATGAGTTATACTCTGTTTCCAATCTCCAAAGTGATCTATAGCTGAGATTACTTCTCACACTCACTTACGATTTACATTCTTAGATTACATGCTAATTACTTTTAGGAGTTTCCTAAAATAACTCCATTCACTAATAAAAACATGTTTACTTTAAGTAATTCCTTTTAACTAAAGTAAACTCAAGGATAGAAGGTTTTTGACAACTTCCACATGCTAGAAACATGCCAATGCAGATTTACTTGTTTGATGCTACCACTAACATAAAAAAATATTGAGTGCTATTAGCATTATTAACAAGTTGAATGTCTTCAACTTTGAAATTACACACAATACTTCAATCTAATTTCCCTTTATGAGTTTTATAAGTTATATATCTTAAAAAGCTTGGTAAGTGTATATTTCACACAAATTTCATATCATAACTTACCACAATATAAGACTTACTTCACACTACACACTATATGTATCTAGTTCATATCACACACTATGTATTAAGAAGATAATGAATGCCTTATGAATTTCGTAAATCATACCACTTAAATCATTTATTGATAATTTTTCATAAACCTAAAAAAAAAAAGCACACATTATATCATCACAATTCTATAAAAATTAATAAAATATAATCATACCACCCCTTGCGATAATATGATATTATCTTTATCATGTTACCATTTTGTAAATGTGTTGAACTTGCACAGAATAGATCTATCTAGAAAATACCACACACATTTGCAGAGAGAAATTGAGAAAGAAGAAGCAAGAGAGAAAGAATAGAAGAATTCTCATTAACCGTATTCCACACTCAAAGAGTGAATACTTTACAATAGATATAGGATACATGAGTAACTATTGCGCCATAGTGGTGGTCTAGAGTGATCTGGACACACACCGATAGTTATGGGAGTAAACTGCCACCTAGTCTAGTCTCTCAGGCAGTTACGGGAGTGAACAATGACCTAGTCTGAGTTAACTAGTCTATTAATCTTCATTTAACTGACTGGAACATAGTGAAGTGAGGAGGAGATCAGGGAATCATGAGTAATGCGCTAGTCTGGTGATGATCCCAAGGACAATGCGCATTAGCTGGTGATGATCCCAATGTTGCATGGTGATAATCCCAATGTAGCATCTAGACTCCACTCAACTGATCAAACTGAAGAGAATATTCTCCCTAGAGGAACATTCTTCCTAAAATATAAGAGAATGAATAATGAATAATAAAAAAGGAAAAACCTTAGGAAAAATAAATCCTAGGTGTGTGTGAAGTAACTCCAACACCCCCCCTGAACATCACTATGGTGAAAATAAAGAATAGGTCCCGACAACGAGGCCATGTTAGGTACCCAAATACAAAAGATACATTGAAATAAATGAGGAAAGAGGGAAAACCTCATGGGAACCCCCCCCAACCCTCAAATTACAATGCATAAAAAAAATAAAAATGAAAAGGAACAAAAAGCAGTTGCTAAGCAACCGTGTCCTTCACTCCAAGAAGACCTCACAACTATGCAAGTTTGTGCTCGTTGAAGATTTTTTTGAAGATGTATATGTCTACATGGATCCGATGAAGTATATGAATTATTGAGATGTCCACACATATCCACTTTGTCTTCTTGCAATGAAGAATATCCAAATAAAGTTTGGATGAAACTTTGAAAACCGTGCATCCATTTACGGAAAAACGCTGAAATTTTGTTGATTTTAAAATGATCATAACTTCACTTCCCAGACTCATTTTCTGACAATTGTTATTTTGAAATTGAATATTTTCTCGAGAGGAATTCAAATATCCAATTTGTTTATGCAAAGTTTGCTAAGAAAATATCAGAATTGAGTTGTATGTGCGAGGATCCCTTTTTGTCTCCTAAGATGCATGCATTGTGCATGGAAAAATGTCTTCATGTGACCCCTGATATGCATGCCATATATCTTCCACATGAAATTTAGAAAAAAAATCTGAAATGGAGTAGACATCATCTTCAATTAATGGAATACAAATTTATGCAAATACTTGTGTAGAAGACGCTTCAGAATAAAATGTTTGATCTTTTGATGGCTTCTCTTCTGGCTCTATCTATTCAACCACCTGCATGAAATATTCACAATCTTATTTATTCCCGAATATAACCTCCAATATGGTACATAATTCATTTGTATTTGATTCTTTTGATTCTTCATATACTTGATGGAAAATTTCGGGAGAAACAAACAAGCATATAAATCCTATGGCCATATCTTGTCTATTGAGAAAGTCAGTTTTCTCATCGGCGGAATCAGGCTCTACTTCCATTTCCATATTTATTTGGTACAAACTTCTGCATCTAAGTTGAAGAATTTTTTTTGGCTTCCATTCCAAATAGTTATGAGGTGTGAGAAGTATTGTCGGTGAATAATCCATCTTTTCTGTATTTTTCAATCTTTAGTACCTGCAAAAATAATTTGGTGTAGATTTTTCTTAGCAGACCGTCGGCTTTGATACCATGTAAATGTGTTGAACCTGCACATAATATATCTAGAGAGAAAATACCACAAACATTTGTAGAGAGAAATTGAGAAAGAAGAAGCAAGAGAGAAAGTATAGAAGAATTCTCATTAATCATATTCCACACTCAAAGAGTGAATAATTTACAACAGATATAGGATACATGAGTAATTAGTGTGCCATAGTGGTGGTATAGAGTGATCTAGACACACACCAGCAGTTACGGGAGTAAAATACCACCTAGTCTAGTCTCTTAGGCAGTTACGAGAGTGAATTGCCACCTAGTCCGAGTTAACTAGTCTTCAGTTAATTGACTGAAACAGAGTGAAGTGAGGAGGAGATTGGGGAATCATGAGTAATGAAATAGTCTTGTTGTTCCAAAGTTTGTGTTTTAAGGCTATAAAACACACCGTCTGGGCATCTATAATAATGATGTTTTCTTTCGAAACAATAGGTACTGAAGATTAGACCAGATTCAGTTTCTCAANTGTCTCTGTCTTTCTTCCCTATTTTCTTGGATAGTTATGTCCCGTTCTATTGCTGCCCACGATTGTTCTAGTTCGGTTCTGTTTCTGGCAGTTTGCAAGATAGTGTTGAAAAGGTTCGATGCGATGCTAGTTTGATCTTGCAATCCTACGTCTACGTTGGGTTGTCTAACGTTTGGGACAGTCATAGGTAATTAATTTTTATATTTTCTTTGTAAAAGGGATTTGATAAGTTTGTTACTTCAGATATTCGGGCCGAATATTAAATAAACAACTTGGAAACTTGAAACAGAAAATAATAACACAAGTAAGGCCGTTCTCTGGTTCAGTGGTAATTTA
>JZKD02S0094124.1:339783-361757 GCA_000966675.3 Picea glauca | reverse complement strand
CTTATAATCGGATTTTATTAATGATTGATTGATTTCGGGGATCGGGAAATCGGGGAAGACGATGTAAAGTTTACATGTCCGTTCGAATCAGCGAAATGCGATTCCCCGATACGATTAGCTTAATCGTTAAGACCGATTTTTAAATGAGATTAGGATAATAATGATTTAATATAGGATTAGCGCATCGGGAAATCGGGAAATCGGAACATCGGGATTTAAAGTGTATTGAACTTTGTTATTTTCAAACCGCGAACTCCGATATCCCGGTGTTTATTTAGAAAAACTTAAATTTTATCATTGATTTTTTCAGAATATGTCTTGAGTGTATTTCAAATTCATTAGATCTGGAAAAAATTAATAATGCAAAGACTCCAGGATACTAAAATTTGTTCAAAAAACAAAATTTTAGTTCTGTTTCAACAAGTCTTTTGATGATCCCAAAGACAATGCACATTATATGGCGATGATCCCAATGTTGCATGGTGATAATCCCAATGTAGCATCTAGACTCCACTCAACTCATCAAACTGAAGAGAATATTCTCCCTAGAGGAATATTATTCTTAAAATATAAGAGACTGAATAATGACTAATAAACAAGGAAAAACCTTAGGAAAAATAAATCCTAGGTGTGTGTGAAGTAACTCCAACACATTTAATACAGTATGTCCATCATAGAATATTATATCATCCACTCAAATGCATCTCTTTTGTATTGGGTTCGTCCCGCAAAAACAAATTAATATAGAACAAAGAAATAGAAAATAATGAAGAAGACAACAAACATAGATAGAAAAAATGATTAGAGGGGGAAATTACATCCTTTATTTCTCAGCCAAGAATGAAGAAATGAATTTACAATTCTCAAGAAGCTCCTCATGAGTTTCTAGATTAAAATAGAAAATAATCAAGCATTTTCCAGGCATATGGAAAGCCAAATAGTTGAGGAAACAACCATGAATGTAATTGATAGGTATGTGTTGTCACCACCCAACAATCTCCACATCGACAAAAAATTTACTGATACCTCTCCCAACAAATCAATCGCCACCTTTCCTCCAATCCAAGAGAAACCAAACACCATTGTAGCTTCTCTAAAAACACTAGTTATGCGAGAATGTCTGCACAGTTTTATCCAGTATGGATGACTCCACCTCCATTGAATCAACATAACCATAGGATAAATCACTGCAAACATTGTAGGTGATACTCATTCTTCTAAGATATAGAAGCACCCATTTCCATGCTCTTTACCTGGATTTTCCATGTGTCTACTGACAACACCAACTACATGTAAAATACTTGAACATTCCATCGCAAACATCATCCTTCCTACGGTTTCGCAATGCTCATAATGAAAATCATCAGTATCTTCACCAAACTTCTGTTGTGATAACCACAACTTACCATTTTTCCCTTCTTTGTGTACTTCTATGCCCGATATTTTGTTTTGTTGCTCCTAGATCCTTCATCAAAAGTCCTAACCAATTAAGCCTTTAACCTATTGATATCAACCATGCTTTGCTTGCAACAAGCATATCATCAACATAACACCATGATAATAAATATTCCATTGAAAATTTTGAGTTAAACACAATGATCATATTCACTTATTAAGAAACTTTGGCTCACTATGGAGGAATGAAACATATTGTACCACTACCTGGTTATCTTAGGCCATAAAATGATTCCCTAAGTTTGAAAAAAAATCTCCCTTTGTGATCCTGAAAAACTTTTGATTGTTCCACATACAGATCTATGCTAATGATGATTTTTTGGGTAGTAGGATCCCACAATCTACATCCCTTATCTCCATCACTATAACCAAAAAATATATACTTATTTGTTCCCTTGAACGAATCCAAACAAGCCATACAAATGATCCTTCACCCCTCACCTTTAGGCTAATTTCAATGGAGTATGCAATCCATGGGATCTAAAACCACAATCTATCAAAATACATGTTCCTAAAACCATGATTTTTGTCTTAACATTCCCCACCCCTCCCTTTCAAATGACCAACACTGACAAAACTTCCCAAAGTGAGGGTATCTGGGAATACCGCATGCTCCCCCCTATCAGTTAGGTCTACATCTAGACTTTATTGATGAATTTTCAAACCCGAGGTATGCATCCCTAACCAGGTCTTACATTCATATTCCCATTTACATAGTAATAAGTTTTTAACTCCACCTCGAACTTTTCATTTGAAACATCCCACCTTTCTATGATCTGACCACTTTCCACCATTTCTTTGAATTCGAGTGATCTTGTCAACACTTTGCTTCCATGCTTGACTTTCCACCATCACAATTAGATCTAACTATGCCTCCTCCAATAACGCATCATAATGGTCCACACTTATCTTGTTGAGGCATTCTGTCAAACACTTTGTGTGCATTCTTGAAGTGCTCATCAAGCTAGGTTTTATCTTAGACAAAACCCTCACACTTAACATACATATAAACAAGAACAAGATCCATAAATTTTCTTTATTCAAATCCCAACTTAATTACCTCAACATGGACTTGCACACAATGTTCTTGTCAACTGGTGTTTTTGTTGCCGCCTCTGCCTCAAACCCAATTCCACTTGCTGCAACCAATTTTTAGCGATCTTCCCAATCACCAAGCTCAACTTGGAATCGATCCAAGTCTCCATTCATGAAATGTTTACGTCATCTTTTATCACAAGTTCCTTACAGGAGAAAAAATCCAATTGTGCTTGACCTACATGGGTAGCAACAAGTGTTAGGAGATGATCATGTCCCAACATCATTGTCCTAATAATGATACAAGTCTTGCATAGTTCCTCACCTGCATCAAATTGTCCTTCTCTTAGCATGAAATTCACTTGAGTTTCCATAAGTAGGGCCTTCAATAGAGTGGCATACTTCCAAAAATACTCATCCACATGATAACCTGAATGAGCCTCGCCCCCCCACCCCACCCCGTTTTTTTACAACACAAAGATCTATCACACCAATCCTCAATCTATGACACAAAGGATTTCTCCACTTCCTCCAGTGCATTGGTGCACATCCTTAGGAGATACATGTAAGCATGGCATCAAGAAAATATTGTAAAGGTAGGAAATGCAAGTGGAATAAATCCTCTCGTAATGAACAAAATAAACTCAATCATTTTGAATTCTGCAATCACTGGATCATTCCCAAATCCAAATAAAAGGAAGAAGGTTGCCCAAAATTGTTCAAGGTGGAAAGAAATGAGTCCCTTATTCCTGATCCCTTAGACCATAGCTTTGGTAGCTCGGACACCTCCTTTCTTCTGAGTATATAGCTTAATTATTTCATGAAAATGAATCCATCACTAAATGATCCATCTCTCCTCTCCTATGTCCCTAAATCTTCTGCGAGGGTTTCTTCTCCACTGCACGCACAAACAAATTAAAACCAAAAATGTCAAACCTCCATAGAATTTTTGTCGCGTGGATTAGAAAATCCTTTTTCCTTCACTGCCTCCCTTACTATGGCTCATATTTTATCCTCTACACATGATCTCTCTTGGCTCTGCAATCATATACTTCCAATGACCTCTATTCTTCTCCTTGGGATTTCACAGACCACCACTTGAACTCAGATTGGATACCACTTGTTGGGTTTGTCTTGCAAAAATGAATTAATATAAAACATAGAAATAGAGAATAATGAAGCATAAAACAAACACAAGCAGAGGGGGCAATGATATCCTTAATTTCTTATCCAAGAATGGAGAAATGAATTTACAATTCTCAAGAAGCTCTACATGAACTTCTATATTTAAACAGAAAATAATCAAGCATTTTTCATGCATATGGAAAGCCAAACGCTTGAGGAACAAGCCACAAATGTAACTGATAGGTATGTGTTGTAACCACCCAATGTTTTGTTGATCAAAACATAGACACAACAAATATGTTGCTCACCTAGACTCCATTATCAGTAAGGACATAATTATTTTATTAATTCCTTGATTTAAATGTGTCTACTATCGCAAATTTGTCTTAATGAAATGCATAAGACGGAAAACAAAAATGAACCAATACTTATTTGCAAGTAATAGACAACCATCCACATGAGAATTGAACAAAAGATATATATGTATATGTATATGTATATGCATGTGTATATGTCTATGTATGTATCTACATCTATGTATGTATGTATAGAATAAGAATTCGAGTACCAAGAGGAAATCCACTTCTAAATGCCAATTGCATTTGAGATCCATAATACCATATTACAAGCTCATGTGCTTGACCATCACATCATGCAAACATCAACCAATATCAAACAACCACTTTTATCTCTAATATCTTGAGCACTCATTCCAATGTTTAGACACCTCCCTCTTAGCTACTCTTTGACTTATGCAAAGGTAGATTATTGAGTAGTGGTGTAGCTATTGGGAGTTTCTCAGTCAAGACAATTGTTATAAACCATTTCCTTGAGTATGATAAAAAATCAATGAATAACAATCCACCTAGAAGGGGAAACCTCCTTTTACAATATATTCAATGTACAAGATGAGATATAATGATGTTAAGACTAGGTCACCTTGGTACGTTTTCAAGAATCCTGAGTGTCCTCCTATAGGAGAAGTGTGCAATTCCAGAAGGACCTTCTATTTGAGTTGGAAATTCTTACATAAATATAGGTGATCGTGATACCATAACAAGTCATTCTTCCATACAAAATTATCTAATGAATTGGGGTCCTCTTATAGTTGTTGAATAATATTGCATACATCTTGATATTTCTTCCATTCTATCCTTGTTTCTTCCACCCAATCAGAATGAGAAATAGGAATGGCACTTAGTGAACCTTATGTTTCTTCTTCTTTCCTTGAAAGGGAATTTTCCATAACATTTTGTTTTCCTTTTTTATAGATAATTTCAAAGTCATAACCTACCATATTTGTAACCCATTTTTGTTTCTCTTGTAAAGATAATCATTTCTCCAAGAAGTAATTCAAACTATCATGATATGTTTTTACTTTGAAGTTTCTTCCTATTAGGTAAGAGTGTCATTTCTTAACTGCATGTAGTATGGCCAACATTTCTTTTTTATAAATGGGTTTGAGTAATTTTTTTCCTTTAAGTTGGTTTCTTTGAAAGGCGTTGGGATTTCCTTCTTGCATTAAAACTACACCAATTCCATGGCTTGAGGCATCACACTCCACAATAAATGTTTTTGTGAAGTCAGGTGTGGCTAGGACATGAGTTGTACACATAGACTCCTTAAGTTTTTCAAAATCTTTGGTTTCTTCTCGACTCCAAGAAAATGCTTCCTTCTTTAATAATGCTATTAGAGGTGCCACTATTTGACCATAGTTCTTCAAAAACTTGTGGTAATATCATGTCAATCCTAAGAATCCTCTAAGTTTCTTCAAAGTTTGGGGAATTGGCCATTCCCTCGTAGCTTTAATTTTGTTAGGGTCCACTTTTCAACCTTCATGAGATAAAATATGACCCAAATATTTCCCTTCTTGAACCCCAAAGGCACACTTGGAAGGTTTTGCATAAATGTGTTTCTCTTCCAATAGTTATAATACTGTCTTAAGATGTTGTACATGCTCTTCCCAATATTTGCTAACAAAAATAATAATAACAAAATTTTTCTAAGGAAGGGCTTGAAAAGAGGATTCATGAAGCTTTGAAATGTTGAAGGTGCATTAGTAAGTCCAAATGGAATAATCAAAAACTCATAATGGATTTCATGTGTTCTAAAGGTTGTTTTCGAAATGTCTTCCTTCCTCATTTTTATTTGATAATATCCCAAATGAAGCTCCAACTTAGTAAAGAAAATTACTCCATGCAATTCATCTAATAATTCATCAATGACAATTATAGGAAACTTATCTTTGATGGCCATTTTGTTGAGTTGTCTATAATATGGACACATATTCCATGAACCATATTTTTTTGTAACCATCACCATTGATGAAGAGAAATAAATTTGGCTAAGTTGAATGATGTCATCCTCTAACATTTCTTGGATCATACACTCAATCTCACTCTTTTATGCATATGGATACCTGTAAGGCATAATGTTAAGTGGTACACTTCTTAGTTGAAAATAAATAGCATGGTCATGATCTCGAGTATGTGGAAGACCCTTAGGCATTTCTCCAAATACCTTGGAATGATTGTTGATAACTATTTGGAGATCCAATGGAGCAGAGGACATAGATGTTTGAACATTTATTGAGCACAATTGTGCAATTACAACATGGTCTCCCATTTTGAGTAATTTCGTCGTGTTATTAGAGCTTATCACCTTAGAGGGTTTGCGTTGGATACCTCAAAGTTCAATTTCCTTTCCTTCTAAGGAAAAACTCATGAATAGATCTTGAAAATTAAGGGCCATTGTTCCCAATGATTGTAACTATTGGACCCCTAATACAACATTAACACCACCCATTTGGATGGAAATCATGGGACTATCCAAAACATACTCCCCCATATTGAGCTTAATACTATGGAACTTCCGAAAACAATTTATGGTACCTCCATATACAATCATTACTTGAAAATGTGGTGCTGGATATACAAAGAAATTGATATCTTTTGCTAATTTTTAATTGATGAAGTTATGGGTACTACCAGAATCAATCAACACTATTACCTTTTTCCTTTTTATGTATCCTTGTATCTTGAGGGTTTATGGAGTACTTTTGTCGGTCAATGCATGACAATATATCATTGGAGTAGTATATTCTAGATATGGATCTTGTGATGGTCCCAATTATTGATATTCTTCCTCTTCACATCATATGTAGAATAATTTCTTCTCATAAGATTTATGCCCCTTATTGTACTTGCTATCACAATTGAAACATAGTCCCTTTGTTCTTTCATCCATTTTCTGAGGTGTCAACCTTGTCGGTTGATTGAGGTTAGGAGAGGGAAAATGGTTCTCTCTATAGTTGTTAGAGGCCACCCTTCTAGTAGCCATATTTTTGTTTTCCACTTTCCTTACCATACTAAAAATATTTCTCTAGGGATTTAGGTTCGAAGAGACTCACCTCATGTTGAATGTTCTCCTTTAGAGTGCCCATAAAGAAATCTAACAAATTATCCTTAGGAATGTTCTTTACCCTGAGAGTGAGATTTTGGAATTGCTGAAAGTGCTCTATAATTGTACCTTTTTGCTGAATATTTATCATTTGACTAAAGAATGTATTTCTCTTAATATACCCATAATGTGATATCAATTAATCCGTAAAAACGGACAAAGAGATAATATAGTTCTTTTTTCTTTCACAAATCCATTGATACCAAACAAATTGATCATTTTCCAAATACAAGGATGTAATAGGTACCTTTTGTAATCTTGGCACTTGGTGTAGATCAAAGTATTTCTCCATCTGGAATATCCATGTTATAGGATCTTTACCATAAAACTTCCTCATATCGATCTTTGGAATGAAGTAGTTCCTTGGTGTTGACATGTAGCCTTGATGATGTGGATCTAGAAGTGATGAATAATAACGTTTCTGGGACTCAATCTTTATTTCCTCTACATTTTCATGATTACCATGCATTTTGATATCTCCTATAGGGAGTCTCTCATCTAGAGCATGCAAGATCATGGAAGACATGGAATTTTGAAAATCTAACATCTTTTTTTCCATATGCTCCTGATTTGCATCCATCTTCTTTTCCATTTTGTTTTTAAGGTATTCCTAAGAATGTGATAAATCCACTGGTTTCAACATAATAGCACTCATTTCTTCAACCTGGTTCTTTAATTAGGTTATCTTATTTTCTAAGTCTTCAATTTCTTCATGCCAGGCTAGGAGTGGGAAAAAAAGTAAATCTACACTTTGATGTCCTTTGCATTAGTATGATATTAGGTGCATATATACATAAGTAAACGAATCTCGGTCTTCCCCAATGGGTGACTGTTCCTATCACCTACGACTCTTCATATTTACATTATAGTTACAAGTAATGTAACCACAAAGGATTGCGTGTCCAAATTCCCCCCTTAATGTGAAGGGGTGTGTGTGAGTCCAAGCATCATTCCAAACTTCTCAAAATTTTCTCTTCCAAGTGCTTTGGTGAAGATTTCTACAATTTGCTCATTTGTGGAACAATGTCTTAAGTGAATAGTCTTTGCCTCTACATGATATCGAACCAGTTGATACTTTGTGTTGATGTGCTTGGTTCGATCATGGAATCTGGGATTCTTGTCCAACTTGATTCAAGAAATATTTTCAACTAGAAGAGGAGTAGAATTTACTTTTTTCTCTTGCAAATATTCAAGTATTTTCCTAAGCCACACAATCTACTTCATCTCTTCTGCAATTGCCACATATTCTGCCTTTGTTTTGGAATCTGTTGGAACTGATTTTTTGCGTGATCTACAAGAGACAACTATTGATCCAAGACTCATGAGATATCCTAAAGTTGATACTCTATTTTCCTTATCTCTGTCAAAGTCTGAATCAAAATATTCGATCAAGTTGAAGTCATCCACCTTAGAGTACTTGAGTCCAAAATATTGAGTTCATTTAAACTAGTATTTCGGAACACTTTTTGTAGCATACCAATGTCCTTCGCAAGGCTTTTGCATGAACATGGAAAGAATCCCAACAAAAAATGAAATGTCTAGTTTGGTGGTAGTAAGATACATAAGACATCCACAAGCTGTCTATTCTTAGTTGCATCCTCAAATTCATTCCCTTATTTTGATGTGAGCTTCAAGTTCTCTTCCATTGGACTAGAAACATGATTGGACTCGGGCATGAAAAACTTTTTCAATAGTTATCCAATGTACTTCTTTTGGGAGATGAATATGTACTTTGGATTTTGTATCACTTCAATTCCCAAATAGTAGTGAAGATGTCCCAAATCTATCATCTTGAAGCCTTTCTTCAACTCTTTCTTTACGGATGTAGTGTATTTCTCATTGTTCTATATTATGAATAGATCATATACATATACTACAAGATACACAATAGTTTTTCCAACTTTCTTGACAAACAAAGTTACATCGTCAAGATTGAAATGCTTGAAATTTAATTTCAAAATATGCTCGGTTAACTTTTCATAACATGCTCGTGGTGCTTATTTCAAGCCATACAAGGATTTGATGATGTTGCATACCTTATGTTCTTTTCCCTTCACAACAATTCCTTATGGTTGAGACATGAACACATTATCTTTCAAGTCTCCATTCAAGAAAGTAGTCTTCACATCTATTTGATGAATTTTCCATCCATCTTGTGCCGCCATTGAAAATAGAGTGTGGATGGTATCCCATTTTGTTGTGGGGGGGAAATTTTCCACATAATCAACACCTTATTGTTTTGCAAATCCTTTTTCCATGAACCTTGCTTTGTGTTTTTCAAGTGAGACATCTAATTTGTACCTGTTCTTGAATACCCACTTGTAGCCTTTGGTTTGGTTCCAAATGGAGGATCCGCCAACTTCCATGTCCCATTCTTGATGAGAGCATCATATTCTTTCTACATGGATTCTTTCCATTCATCATGAGAAGAAACCTCTTTAAAGGAATTTGGTTCAAGATTAGTAGATAAATTCAACTCACAATCATATGAAACATTCATGTCAACTACATAACTTGAGTTTGAATTATCTAATTTACCTCCATATTGTCTTGAGGAACTTATGGTTCCTATCTTTTTGATCTTATCAGGATGAACACTTTCAAGTGTTTTTGTGAGCCATTTTGGTGGACCTTTTTGAGATGGTCCAGGTTGCTCGGTTGATTGAGATGGTGTTGAGTTCTCATCAAGCCTCAACTTTTCAATCCTCTCTATCACATCATCCAACTGAAATTCACGTTTTGATGAAGTGGCATGAACTTCTTCATGTGAGGGAGATGGTGCTTCAAAAGTAGTTTCTAGAGATTGACCCAAGATAGGGATCCCTCATTCAAGATGTGGAATCTCATAATCAAATTCATGATATGTCTTTATACGAGTGAATCTGTCTAGATGATCAAGATGCCTCTCAATAGTTTCATATTTCTTGGTGGATTCAAGAAATATCATATCTTTGGAAAGGAAAAATTTGTTGTTTGTATCATCGTAAAGACGATACCCCTTGGTGGTATTTAAGTACCCCAAGAAGATGCACTTTCGACTCCTTGCATCAAGCTTTCTTCTTTGCTCCTTAGGAATCGAGGCATAGCAAGTGGAACCAAAGAACCTAAGATGCCTTACTGAAGGAATGTGGCCATACCACATTTCATAAGGATTCTTGTTTTAAGAGCATGAGATGGACACATTTTTTTGAAATAAACTACACATAGAACTGCATCAGCCCAAAACATTAACTTAACATTCTTGAAAAACATCATGGAGCGAACCATATTTAGGAATGTCTTGTTTGTTCATTCAGACACACCATTTTGTTGGGGATTGTATGGAATTGTGGTTTGATGTTTGATCTCATGGTGGCGAAGGTAGATTTAAAATTCATTAGAAGTACTCTTCCATTATCAATGCAAAGAGAGCCAATACGACACCAAGCTTCATTTTGAATCCATACATGAAATTGTTTAAATGTTTCAAAAGATTGTGATTTATCTTTTAGTAAATACACCCAACATATTCTGGTGTAACCATCAATAAAAGGCATGACATATTTATTTCCATTTGCAGAAGGAACATGCATAGGCCCGCACAAATCTGAATGAATCAATTCAAGTTTTCTACATGCTCTGGAAGTGGAATCACATTGCTTCAATTTCCTAGGAATAGTAGGAAAACTAGAAACACCACGTTTTCTCAACAAATGAAGTCTGTCATAATTAATATCGCCAAATATAGCATGCCACAAAAGACCTTACGGAATTATACCTGAGTCATGATGAGAGAGGTATCCAGTAGTGTGTGTATGGGACAATGTCCCATTGAGCTTCAACAGTCTTCCATCTTCTATTTCGATCATGAAAACCATGTTGTCAAAATCCCTCCTTGTCTCAACTTTGTCACCGATCGTATGAACAAAGTGGTCTTGTTGTTTGATGTGCACAAGGGATAACAAGTTTCTTTGCAACTATGGAAGATAGAGTACATTGTGCAGAGGAAAATGTAGGAATCCAGGTAACCTAAGCATGATGGTGCCCATTCCCGAAGGTTTGAGAATTAATCTATCTGCAAATTACACTATGCCATCTACATTATCATCAAAGTCTTCGAAGAAATCTCTTTGAAATGTGATGTGGGAGGTTGTTCATGTGTCAAGAAGCCATGCATCTCCCCAAGAATAAAATGAATTATTAAATATATCTTCAATTACTCCTATATTGCAATAGGAAACAACATAATGAATAGGTGCTTTACCTTCAAATGATTCCGAGGTTTTACCTCTGTCTTCTTTCTGATTTTGTCTATCTCCTTTGATCTTCTCCCAAAAAACTCCATAGTTAGTCTCTTCATGTCTCTGACTTGTACTATGCCTACCCCCTATGTCTCTGATCTTCTTCTTTTTGCATCCTCTCTTTCTCTTTCTACCTTCTCTTCTAGAACTACGTGACATTTCAACATGCCACCCATTCTTCCCATTCAATGCATGAATAACATATACAACATCTCGATGATCATCAAACTTAATGAAGGCATAACCTGGGGACTTTTGTGCAACCCATACACTACTGAGAGACCCAAACACACACAATTTATCTTCGAGCGCTCGCTACTTGTATGACAATTTAAATTTCCAACATATACATGAGACATGGTCAGCCCACTTAAAAATATGTCACATATTATTTTCTTAGATTACAATTTGAATGATTTACATGTGGACTGGTAAGGGACAAAATAATTCAAGAGGAATGAATTCATTATATACAACAACTACATGATTCATTTTAAAAATATGGTAACGGTTCAATGTAGTTGAATGGTACCATGTGTGTGAGGAATGTAGTGATGGGAAAAAAACCCTTTCTCACTGCTTCATCATTTGAGAAGAGATTTCAGTCGACGGTGGGAATGTGCGGTGATTGAGGTGCAAAAACGAACGAATAGGACATAGGATAATCATGTTTCATTGAGGAATGAGAAATTGTTGGTCTAGGTATTTGCACTAGTGCAACCCACGAATACCAATACAACCCATTTTAACATGTCAAGATTTTAAAATCTCCTCGTCCCTTTCTAATGATTTCTCTTCTACAAAATCCAATGGCACTGTGATAGTGGAAGTTCAACTAGTTTCTCCTACTCTTGTAAATAATAAAGGCATCCATATAAAATGGAATGACACACAGGATGTATCGTTCAAACTTTCTTTTCCACTCGATCAAAGTAGGGTTGTATTCAATAGAGAACAATGTTTCTCGGGACTCCATACTAATTGTAGTCGATGTCAAGGTTCATTTGAGTGAAACAACGTGAGAATACGACAAAAAACTAAGCTCTTTGAATGGATCATATTAATGGTGAGTGTAGCATGAGGGTGAGTGGATGTTCAATTTGAGGGATGATCTAGGAGGATCTCCAGACAGGGAATTATTACTTTTCACACCATGGAGAAGATCATTAAAATGTCGATTAATGATAGGTGGCAAAGAATGATTAATGATTCATTTAAATTGTAAAAAAGATTAATACTTTAAATGAGTGTGAGAAGCTCAAGTATTATTCTTTCAAATGGGAAAAATGATTAATACTTGGAGTGAGTGGAATTACTTATGTGTTTTTCATTTAATTTGTAAAAAGGGAAATCAGTTGTGTGAGAATCCACCTCACAAATTAGTTTCCTAGTTTTAAGGGGAAATTAGTTTTGTGGGAGAATCCACCTCACAACTATTTTTTCTATTCTCAAGAAGAGGATGAGAGTCTCATAAGTTGGTTTGGGATTCTTCCTCATTTTATCACAAGTGGTTTCATAGTCTCAAGGGGAAGTTAAGGTTGGTTGATATGATTTCTCATTTTTTTCCTTGAGTTTTTATTAGATCCTAAAATTGTGGATATTGTCTCGAATTATGTAGAGAGGGAAACTATATAAATGCCTTATGTAATATTGTGGAGCAGGCCCCCTTTAGGCCCCTTTGAGAGATATTTGCATTGAGAGGAGCCCCCCTTTAGGACCCTTTGAGAGAGATTTGCATTGAGAGGAATGTAGTCCTTCTGGTGTTTGAACAAATGTCACTTATGTGGGATCCTTAAGTTCTCTTTGTATAAGAGAAGGTTGCTCTAGGTTTCATCCCTGTAAGGAGCATGTACCACATTTTATGAGAAGGTTTCATCCCTTGCTAAAGGAAGGATAATAAAGTGATTTGTATTCCAAGCGGATCTAGAGACATATCCAGGACATATGGTGAGCTTCGTGAACATATGGGTGTCAAATTATATGTGTGAGTTTTGTTTTCATTCTCGCTTGATTAGGTAGAGATTAAATTACACATATGCACATAATTATGACAATTTTTCTCACATTCATATGAAATGCTTAATTATTATTTTCTCATGTTCACATGCGATTAAGAGTCAATAAAACATCCTCATTGTAGGATTTTTGTAGAGAAATATCTCACAAAAAATCCCTGATCAAGTGGTATCAGAGTAGGTCTGACCGATTTTGCAGATTGTGAATATAATCATGGGAAAGGAAAAGAAGTAAGCATGGCTACATGAGCTTGAAGAAATCAACCATACCATTCAAGCAGAGAACGTTGAATTGAGGAGGTTGAACGCTAAATTGAGGAGGTTGTTTCAAGAATCTAAAGAAGAAAAGAGAAAACTACGACTGCAGCTACAAGCTATGGAGGAGCAAGTTGGGGAATACTCTGCTACAGGAGAAAAAAAATTCCCCTCCAAGATCAGGCTAACTTGTGGCCATGGAAGGTATACTAGTTATGGTTATTTTCATGAAAATGTTGATGGATGCACATATTGTGAGATAATAGAGGATGCTCTCCAAACACCAGATAACTAAGGTGGTTTCGTAGAAGCCTCATCTACAACTTCATCCAACCATGAGGAACAATTGGCCAAACTTCAGGAAGATGACCAAGTGTCACAAATAGGGATGAAGGTAAAGCATTCTCCATGTTTAATTCCTTCCCTCATTAATGATTATGCTTCTTTTGGTTCTTTTGAAAGGCACACCAAGGGCATTGACTTGAATTTGTTGAGGAAGATGGGTATAAAGGAGGAGGTATTGGTATTAATGGCCAGGGAATCATTCAACCATTAGAGGTTGAAGGAAGACCCTAATATGTAGGATTGGGGTATTGTGAAGGAGAATGCTCAAAATCAGCATAAGCACATGATTCTTCAAGCAAAGAGTTGAGATCATCACCAACACCATCCAAGAAAAATGATGGCATGCCACTTTCTGAAAGTGATAGATCTACCAAGAGATTTCGGAGGAAATCAAAGTCTCCTTGAAAATATTGGGACAACAAGAGTGTTGCAAAGTATTGGAAGAGGAAATCTCCTTATAGTGAAGGAAATAAGGACATGAACTCATGCAACTATTGCACTCTCTTCCAAATGAGTTGTCGCTAGATCGAGAAATGTTGGAAGCTTCACCCAGAGATTTGTCGTACACAAAGAAATAAGCCCTTGCAAGAGCCTATGTAGTTGGAGGCTTGATCCAAGTGGATCCTCCTGATTTGATAAAAAATGGACCAAAATAAAAGTTCCCAGAATTCAACGAAAATACCACCAATTCGAAGAGCTCGTCGAGAGCTTTCCAGCAACGCAAAAAATAGCTTCAAATAAACTTCGGATGCAAAAGTTATGGCCATCTTAAATTTTCGGCAAAGAGGAAAATCTCGCAAAGTCCGTAAAGTGTTGACGTCAACATGCTGACGTAGCAACACCATAGGCTGCCACATGTCACGCAGTTTTTGCATTTTTAGGGTACAAATGGACCAATAAAAATGTGCCACGTGGCAGTCATACAGAATCCATGTGGCAGTACGGATTCTAACGTGTTGGGTAACATGACTGTATGGTGATGACATCAACAGGGTTATTGGACCATACATAATGATGATGTGGAAATACGGAGGCTAATGTGTTTCCTAACTGGGCAATACGATGTTGATTGGATTGCTAATGTGGCACTAACTGGGAAGTACAATGGATGATGTGGCATTGACACAAGAGATGACATGTTTTTGACTATACAAGTGATATTTTTGTGGACTCTACTAGTGACTGGGCATTGATGGGGATCCACGTGGCCCAATCAAAGGCTACCGCATGGTGTCCCTAATTTTCCCAAAGAGGGATAAAGTCCAAAATAGTTTTATTAAAAGGGGGGATGCCCAGACCAGCCGGGATTTGAACACCGAACCTCCCATAACGGAACAAACTCACAAATTGGTACCATGTGGCATCACTTGAGTGGCCTCGGGATCTGCACTATCCTCCACCTCTAGGTAATTTGACACATGGGTTAAATGTGGTTGTTGGTTCATTTAAATATGGTTAATGTTTAATGTTTATGGTTATAGTATAACCATACATTATAACGATATGTTATATTAAAATAAAAAACCAATGTATATAACCATAGTACATGCTATATATGGAGTCGGTTGGGGTTGAACCCCCGACCAACCAATAACCAACATAAATTTTTGACTAATGGGCCATGCATTATTCCTTGAAGGGCATATGAAACAAAAATTACTTAAACTTAGAAAATGTGGTTATAACCAATTCTCCTATGGTTTCAGGTTATATAAAGGGGTCGTGACCAGGTGCTGGGGGTGGGACATGACACACATATCGAGGAAAGTATGAACCACCTATGGCACAGATTTAGAGACAAGCCCTGCCATAATGAGGCCTGTACTTTCCTGTTGCACGTGGTTCAAGATAAAAGTGACAGTGACAAAATTGTACAAAATTATAGAAATTTTTGCATGCTTTTTCGAGCCGAATTCAATGGCACGGTCCATTTTGTGATCTGGGTAGCGAAATTTAAGGGATATGGACAAACCCATGAATTCTTGGTGTATATTTTAACCTTGTATAATATTTACTGCAAACATATTTTCAGTAAAAGAACATAAAAGATACAATGGAAAATACAAACATTACACAGAGATTCTCCCCTGGAAACCCAAACTGGGAAAACCAACATATTCTATATTCATTCATAGTGATACATTGTTTACAATACAATATACATATAGCAGCCAGTGACATCCAAAACCCTAACCCAATGACTTGGATTTGTAAACAACCCTAATTCCTTAACCGGAAATAGAAAACCATCGGCAAAAACCATGTGCCGAAAAACCGCCCAAAAATGTGACACGTTTCCCAAGGATTTTTTTTTTTCTTGGGGGAGCTACCCCCAAACCCCCACTCAGGGGGATTTATCTCGCCTCAAAACCCCCTATGCGGCTGACACAATGCAGACACTACTAGTCATGAAAAGAATATAATACATACCAAACGCTTGGCACACTTTTCGAGGCAAAGTTGCACATTTCAAAATAGGGTCAAGTTTATAGTCAAAAGTTGCAGAATGACAAGACGAAGTTACTGGTGCCATGTATTTTGATATTTGAGTAGCCGGTTGAGCGTCTTGGCATGAAACCTAATGTACATTTCATGCATTTCTGATTTTGGTCTGTTTTTGGAAATTGCAAGAGGGTGAATGTATGTTGTTGATTCTAGTCATCTTTGAGTGTTGCAGCAAGGCAACAAGATCTGAATTATTACAGGAAATTCATTGTTTGAGCCTTCCATGCAAACTAAGATGATGTAGTAAGAGGCCATTTTGACACTTCAGCAAAAAGTAGTCATGTTTATAGTTAAAAGTCTCATAATTGTGATACGAGTGTGATGATAATGCGCATGTTTCCTTTAAATTGATGTTTAAATTTTTTTAAAAGGGTTTTTATAGCCACAATTAAGTGATGATGAGAGTGAGAGGCATTTTTTTATATTCCTAAAACTTTGTTAGACCTGTTTTGAAAACATTGTAATGGGTCTTATAGCCACTGTTGAGTGAGAGGCATTGTTTTGCCTAGGCCTGTTTTGGAAACATTGTAATGGGTCTTGTAGCCATTGTTGAGTGAGATGCATTGTTTTTCCTAGGTCTGTTTTGACAACATTGTAATGGGTCTTATAGCCGCTATTGAGTAAGAGGCATTATTTTTCCTAAGGCATGCCTTGAAAATCATTGTAAACATGTCCATGAGTGTTTTATAAACTCTTGGCAAGTATGGTACTGCTTTGAAAATACTGCAAAAGTTGTAATCCATGTATTGTTAGCTATAGATTTGCATTGATGCAAGTGTTGGCGTTTCCATCCTCATTCCAAAGCACAAAGCTAAAGGAGAAGAAGGGTGCGGCTTTTCAAAGAAATTTGTTGTGAATATCAAGGAATTAGCTACAAATTTGCATTGATGCAAGTGTTTGCATCAACATCCTCATTCTGAAGTACAAAGGTGAAGGAGAATAAGGGTGTGACCTTTTAGAGACATTTTTTATGCAGATAGAGCAATGGGGAAGTGCATCGTGGAGTGTAAGACTCTTCGTAGAAGATGTTTGTGGATATTCAAGTTTCTCTCTATACTTTTGGAGGACCAAAAGTGTTTTTTGTTGGGAGGTATGATTCAGGAGGATCTCCACATAGGGAATTATTACTTTTCACACAATGGAAAATATCATTAAAATGTTGATTAATGATAGGTGGTACTGCTTTGAAAATACTGCAAAAGTTGTAATCCATGTATTTTCAGCTACATATTTGCATTGATGCAAGTGTTGGCATTGTCATCTTCATTCCAAAGCACAAAGGTGAAGGAGAAGAAGGGTGCGGCCTTTCAAAGAAATTTGTTGTGCATATCAAGGAATTAGCTACAAATTTGCATTGATGCAAGTGTTGGCATCAACATCCTCATTCTAAAGTACAAAGGTGAAGGACAATAAGGGTGTGACCTTTTAGAGACATTTTTTTATGCAGATAGAGCAATGGGGAAGTGCATCATGGAGTGTAAGACTCTTTGTAGAAGATGGTTGTGGATATTCAAGTTTCTCTCTATACTTTTGGAGGACCAAAAGTGTTTTTTGTGGGGAGGTATGATCCAGGAGGATCTCCACATAGGGAATTATTACTTTTCACACAATGGAGAAGATCATTAAAATGTTGATTAAGAATGATTAATGATTCATTTAAATTGTAAAAATGATTAATACTTTAAATGAGTGTGAGAAGCTCATGTATTATTCATTCAAATGGGAAAAATGATTAATACTTGGAGTGAGTAGAATTACTCATGTGTTTCTCATTTAATTTTTAAAAAGGGGAAATTAGTTGTGTGAAAATCCACCTCACAAATTAGTTTCCTAGTTTTAAGGGGAAATTAGTTTTGTGTGAGAATCCACCTCACAACTAGTTTTTCTATTCTCAAGAAGAGGATGAGAGTCTCATAGGTTGGTTTATGATTCTTTCTCATTTTATCACAAGTGGTTTCCTAGTCTCAAGGGGAAGTTAAGGTCGGTTGACATGGTTTTTCATTTTTGTCCTTGAGTTGTTATTAGATCCTAAAATTGTGGATCTCGTCCCCTTGAATTATGGAGAGAGGGAAACTATATAAATTCCTTATATAAGAATTGTGGAGTGAAATACCCCAGTTTTGAGTCCCCATATGAAATAATGTATTTATTTAATTTGATGAAAGGTCGGAGTGCCGCAAAAATTAAAGAGGCCAACGTGCCTAGGAAATGTAATGCTATGATCATTATTAATAATAAAATACATCATTGGATGCAATAAATACAAGGACAAGAGTTATAGGGGGATATGATTCCATGAGAGAGGGAGCTTAAGGGGAAAAATCATTTTGTCATATTTTATTTACCCATAATTGTTTTAATGGAGAGAATTGGTTACATGTGCTTCTTGGGGAAAGGCCATGGGGTTCTTGATTTTCAAGTAAATATTTAAAACCATCTTGTGGGTTGTTTGGGGGTCCTTCTTCAGTCACTCTGTTCATTCATTATTCATTGTTCACACTCTCCATTCTATTCACTTTTTCACTCATTCATTCTTGTTGTCAGAATGGGACCATGGGGGAGAATTATTGAGGAGGAAGCCATTGTTTGTTGGTTGTAGCAGTGAATAGTGTGTTTCAGACATGAATTAATGCCCACATGCTTGAGATGCATTGGCATGTACTAAAGTTTATTCATAGCTGGGCATCCTGAGAGTCCCGACATGTAGATTCTTGAACAAATGCATTGGAGCCCTGGAAGGAGTTGGACTGCTTGAGGGATTGCATGGCAGAGAAGGGGGTCCATTCTCTTGGGTTGTTCAAGATAGAGAGAAGAGATTTTGTGTGTTGAGAAACATGTGAGAGCTTGAGTGATGACTGGTTTTGGAAGCTAAGTGACACCATGGAACCGTCCTTGTGGATTCATAGCCCTAGATCGAGGGTGACATTTTGTTGAGACTTGGAACAATAGTGTCTATGGTTCAACCCCTGTGTCTATCATCAATAGGTGTTATGCCGAGATTCCTTTTTCTCTCTGGAAGTTTAGACTCTTCATCTTCTCTGTTACAGTTGAGCTCATCCTTTCTGTTTCAGTTACGAGCTCCAACCCTCATCCAAATTTCAATTTCCTCCATGAATCGTCTTCATTCCACTGACAGATTCCATGTAACTCTTCAGCTCCTCTGGAAATCACACAGAAGTCTCTTCACATCCTCTGGTCGAAACCATCAATGGTTTCTAGAAGTTACACTGTGAGGATCAACATTAGCCCTCCGATCATGCTCATGTTCACCTCCATCGTTGGATTAACTCTGATGAGTTCTTGCGTTATTTACCCGTTTCGCACTTTCGCAATTTGGAGATTCTGCGATGAGACATCTTGAGTCTCCATGTCACGAGTTTCGAAACTCTGAAACAGAGATTTTCTGCGCTGGCTCCTTCCATTATATGACCATGGCTATGACCAAGCGCTTGTTCATAATGTGCTTTTCACGATTTCGCATTTCGCCTTTTCGTTAATTCCATTGTGAAGTTTCTCAACTTTCCAAGTCGCGATCCCTGAAACGCCGAAAGGAAGCTTGTCTACACATACTCTTCTCTTCAGCTCTTCGATGGTGTGACCATCGGCTGAGACCACGCGCTTATGCATAAAGTGCTTTCACGATTTCGCATTTCATGAATCTGGAGATGAGGCATCTCAACTCTCCAAGTCGCGATCCCTGAAACCCCGAAATGGAGCTTATCTGAACTAACTCCTTCCCTTCTCGTGACCATCGGAGATGACCACAGGCTATTCCAAAAAGGCGCTTCATATTTCATGAGTTTATAAACTTCATCGAGTCTGATCAACGGTTGAAATCTCCATAGATCCAACGGTCCAGATCTTATTGCGATCTTGCATCTCGCTGTTCCTTAGATGGAGATTCTCGTCACTCCAAGTCGTGATAGGTGAAACTATGAGATGGAGCTTAGATCAACGGTCCAGAACCCTTGGTGATCTAACGGTCCAGATCTTATCTTGAGTTCGCATCTCGCGATTCCTGTGATGGAGGTTCTCGTCACTCCATGTCGCGATACGCGAAACTCTGAGACGAAGCTTTGACATGCTCTGATCTTCTGCCATGCGTCCCTCTTGGATCAGCGGTCAAGATTTTATCGGGACTTCGCAACTCCACGAGCGTTCGTTGTGCCTGATCAACGGTCCACATTTGGCCTCGATTTAACGGTTGAGATTATTTCACAATTTTGCATATCGTGAATTCGAGAAGTTAGGGAACCCCGTTCCTTTGACTTTTCAGTCAGAGACATGACGATCTTCCGCCACGCGTCCTCTTGATCAACAGTCTACGACTGTCCCCAATGGACGGCCAGGATTCCTTCACAGTTTTGGGGAGTTGGATGACTCTTGGACTTATCCGCCTTGCAGCTTCACCATATCTAACAACTATTGAGCCTTCGTAGATACCCCAGATCCTATGGCCTAGATATTCTCACGATTTCGCCACTTCGCGATTTTGTCCACCTTCGCGATTTCGCCACTTCGCAATTTCGTCCACCTTGCGATTTCGTCACTTTGTGATTTCATCACTTCGTGATTTCGTCACTTCGGTGGTGAAGTGTTTCAACACTTCAACTCCCGGTATCCAAAATTCTAAAATGGAGTTTACTCTTCCATTATCACTACACTGCTAATCATGCTGATCTTTGCCATCGCTATTCTTGCCATCAATGGCAAGCTTACTCCCAACTATAAACCTTCCAACAATCTCCCCCTTTGGCATTGATGGCAACCCTGAACGGTTGTGCTAATCTATTTGGACCTCCAACTGTAGCATCCGATCTGGACAACTCCTTTTCTCCCCCTTTGACATCAATGTCAAAGAAAACACACTCCCCCTGAGCTGTTGCATTAATTTTAGGAGGTATCAAATATGCAACCAATACAGGACTCCCCCTAACAGGATGGACTCTCTTACATGTGAGACGGGATAACACCCAACTTCTGTCTGAGATATTCAAATGGTGTCTTGGGTAGAGGTTCAGTAAAAATGTCTGCAATTTGTTCTGTGGTTGGAATGTAATGGACCTGAACAATATGATTGGAGACCTGCTCTCTCAGAAAATGATATTTTATGGGAATATGCTTGGTCTTGGACTGCAATACAGGATTTTTAGACACATTGATGGCACTAGTGTTATCACAATGAATTGGGATCGGTGCAGTGTATTTTACCTCCAAGTCTACAAGTGTCTGAATCATCCATAATACTTGAGTTCAACAGGTAGCAACAACAATGTACTCTTCCTCTGTGGTTGATAAAGAAATGGAACCTTTCTTTTTACTAAGCCAGGTTACTAGGGAGTCACCTAGGAAGAATGCTCCTCCACTGATGCTTTTTCTCTCATTAACACAGTTTGCCCAATCTGCATCTGAATAAGTAGTTAGCTGAAGATTTTGATTTCTGGGATACCACAGACCATAAGTCATTGTTTCTTTCAAATACCTGAATATCCTTTTGACA
>JZKD02S0094124.1:281232-332599 GCA_000966675.3 Picea glauca | reverse complement strand
CCCCTGCGTGGAAGAGTGTACATACTTCTGGGGTGTAAATACTTCATGGGGTATAAACACAGCTGAAAGTAAAAGACCTCTAAATCAGGAAGATAATCAGGCTCCACAACCAACAAATAGTCCTCAACATGTAAACATTGCAATCGGATTTACATCTAACAAAATCATATGAAAGCAGATAAGAATCCATATTTTCATACCATGCTCTAGGTGCCTTCTTGAGGCCATAGAGTGAATTCTTCAGTCTACATACTAAAGATGAGTTATGAATGAACCCATGTGGCTGCTCCATGTAGATCTCCTCTAAAATATCATCGTGAAGAAAATAATTCTTCACATCCATCTGGTGAAATTCCCATCCTTTGGCTATTGCAATGGCTAGAACCAAGCGAATGGAGTTGATATTTTCTACAAGAGCAAAGGTCTCATCATAATCTATCCCATGAATCTAGTGAAATCCTTTTGAAACTAGTCTTGTCCTGCTCACTTGACCATCTACTTCTCTCTTGGTCCTATAGACCCATTTCCATTTGACAAGTTTCCTCCCTAGTGGAAGTGGAACCAAATCCCAAGTATGATTCACTAGGAGTGAGTTATACTCTTGTTGCATGGATGATTTCCATAATGGATTTCCCATAGCCTTACTATAGGTCCATAGATCAGAATATTGAACCATATAGCAATGCATGGGCATTACTAGTTCAAAATCTAAAAGTACAAGCGAAGGCTCCTCATACAAAGATCGAGTCCTCCTCGAATCCAATGGATCCCCTACAAGGTCTCATACTGCATGAAGTGTAGATTGTGCCCACTTGGGAATCAGTTAAAGGTCCGATGCTAGCTCCTCATCTAGTTGTACTACTTTCTCAACTCCATGTACACAATTATCTAAATTTGAGTCTGAATATGTATTATTTGAGTTTATGGAATCATCATCTCTGATGTATGGAACTAATGGAAGAAAAAGAGTATCTGCATGCTGCACTAGTGGTGTATTCAAGGGACGCTCCTCAAATTGAACATTTCTCTCAATGATGATCCAATATATAGAGGGATCTATCAACATGTACCCCTTCACATCATCTGGATATCCCACAAATATGCAAGGTGTGCTCTGTGGATCTAATGATTTCCTCTTTTCAGAAGGAATATGGGACCATGCGTGAGATCCAAAGATACAGGAGTGTGTGAAATTTGGTTTGTCACATGTCCAAGCCTCAAAAGGTGGCATGTCCTCAAAAAATCTATGAGGATATATGTTTTGTATGTAAGTAGCACAATTAAGTGCCTCAACCCAAAGCTTGGAAGGAAGAGACCTTGCATGAAACATGCAACTGGTCATCTTCTTGAGAGATATATTCTTCCTTTCAACAACTCCATTCTGTTGTGGAGTGTATGGAACTGTATGCTACAACTAGATACCAACCTCATGAAAAATATTCTGAACATATTTGTTGATATACTCCCCCCCATTATTTGTATGGAGAATACTGATCTTCTTCACAGTATGTGTCTCTACTAGAGCTTTGAATTTTTTTAGATGCTAAAAAACTTCAGACTTTTTCCTGAGAAAACAAACCCTATTATAGCATGAGTAATCATCAATAAATGTGAGGACACAAATTTTTTTGTTGATGGGCGAATGTTGAAATAGATCCATGAGATCACTATGAACAAGATCCAAGGAAGAGGAGGATCTCTTTTCCTTCGCCTTTTCAAAATTCTCTTCAGTATGCTTTCCAAGAATGAATCTTTCACAAAACCCTTCAGAAACGTGAATGTCTAGCAAGCGTTTGACCATTCCCTTATTGGAAATTCATTGTCTGTACCTAAATTTTAAATGACCAAATCTCTCATGCCATACTCTACAACTGTCATAAGCATGTGTAAGTAGTAAAGAGGAGTGATGGTCAACAAACTTAGTGAATTTATATAACCTTGATTTGTGGTCTACCTCAACAATTGCAATAATGCAATTGTCATGCATGTTGTTGTTCCTGAGATTAAACTTAAGGCTCAAAGCATAATTTCAGGCATCTTGAATTAAGGAATGATTTGTTTTAATAATTCTTTTTCTTTCCATTAGTTATGTAAGAATTTAAATCGTCAAATGAAATTAATAGTTTAACATAACAGAGGTTGTGTTTCGTCGTCTAAGTCAATTAATCAAATTAAGTGGCGATGAAGAAAGTTACAAAACTATTAAACAAGCTAAGGCATCAATGCTAGAAGAATATTACCTTGTTTATAGTAGAAGAAAGAGTGAAATGCACACCTGAAAGGATATATGATATAGTGGTCCAAGTAGCTTGCAAGTCTTGTATTTGCTGATAGCAAATACAGAGGAAAAACTGTTTGTTTATCAAATAACTAAATGAAATATGATCACAATAGATGTTGTACTAAATTGCAATCATTCACTTATCGAGGAGTAACATAAAGAAAACTGGAAATATGAAATACAAGAAGGGCACATAACTCAAACTGCACTAAATTTGGAATCCCTGTCTGTGCTTATATTAAGACTCACAAGGATGAGTTTTCTTAGTTACAATATGGAAAGAAGCAACCTTTGTTCATTCTTCTAAATACGTATTTATACAAAAGGTTCTCAACCCTAAACGGTTGGAATTCTCTTTATTTCTAAAATAGTAAAGGTTACAAAAAATGAAATCTGAAGTGCTTCACTTTCATCTATTTTGTCTTTTCGTCATGCTGACAGAAGAATTTTTCTTTCTTGTTGTCCAGCTTAGAAATAGATAATCTCTAATAATGATCTGGACAGATGATGTGTACAGACTACCTCATTGGTTCGCAGAGGTGCTTCCCTTTCCTTCCTTGATACATTCAACACATTTTCTCACAAATTGTGCTACTAGCCTGGAGGGTTCTATTAAGTCATTTGCTTCAAAAACATATAATTTATTTTCTAATTTAGGCAATCTATCTTCCATTCTTTTGTCCTATGAAATTATAGATTGTAGCTGCACATTAGGCTTCACCGACCATCTATCTATCTGAGTAATATCAATATGTTTTAATAGCAAGATTTCAACCTGAGCCTCTTCCATGTTTGTCTTGATATTAAGTTGATGCTTGGCTATATCGACTTGTATCAGTATTTCAGAGCTATCATCTTTTCCGAGGCCTAGTGACTCTTTGTTGAGTAATTGAAAATATTTTTCACAAGCCTCTTTGACTTCTTTAGCCATATTTTTACCTTTGACTATATTGGCTTTCCAAGTCTTGAGTATTATATCGCAACTGGCTTGTTCTGAAACAAACAACCTGGAGAACACATGTACTCCTTCTCTAGCCAATGACACAGATGCTTCCTAGAAAGTGGCTCGAGCAGTAATAACTTCTCGCTCTCTTAAACAGATGTTATTTAAGGATTGATTTACCACCTGAAAATGATTTTGGATAGCTTCCACCTTATTGAAAAGGCTTCCCTGTGCTGATTCCAGTTCCTTATGTACCTCTAGAGCTTGGGTTTGGAAAGTTGATATATCCACTACCATTTTTTCGGTTAAGATTACCTTCACTTGCAGCTGTCTGACTAATTCATTGCTTATATGTGACCTTTTCTGCATCTCATTAAGACTGGATTTGAGTTGCTGGACTTCCTTGTCGATCTCACTCCTGACATTCTGCTCCACTATTTTCATTTGATTTTTCAATTGGCCTATCAACATATCTTTGTACTTCAACTTCTCCTTCAGGCTGCTCACTGAAAACTGGTTTTCTTTCATGAAATCTCCCAACGATCCTGCGACCTCTGTAGCGAAGTCTTCTTCTTCTAGGGCCTGCCCATATAATAGCACCCTGTGTATTTTAACATCTGCGCCCTCCTTCTGATGTGTTTCTCTCTTTACCACAATCCTTCTCTTCATACTGAAGAAGAATTCTGAAGGAGGCATCTCTGCTACTAAAATAGGTGTAAGGTCTCCTATGAATACAACTTCAGCCATCGGGTTCCCTCTACTGAACTGTAGAGGTGCGGCAAATTTGATAGGACTACCTATCTCAGTGTATGTCTTCTTCCCGACTGTGTTAGTTGCTGGCTTAGTGGATGTGGACTGTGGCTTTTCTTCTACCTTCTCTATCAAGGCCTCAGTTTCCTCCAAATTTTCTCAGGCATCCTGTCCACTAGAGCTCCTTGTTTCTAACCCTTGGTTCTCCGTTTGCTGTGTGGCTAGAGGTGTCGGGATTTCCCCTTGCAATACTTTGGGGAGGCCATTTCTTCGATGTTTCTGGAAATTATAAAAATCGGTCATTTTATCTGTTGTCAGAGCTTGAATTCGATCCAAAACCTCTTAATAGGACCTCGCTCCTCGGAATATTTCATCCTGAGGAGAATCCTCATGTTCATATATTTTCAGATTGCAGCTGGCCATGTGGTTACCTACAATCTTCTACGGATGGTGCTTCTTAAATTCAATATTGGCCAACTTAATTTCTTCTATGGCCATGACTTCTACTTTCGAATGGCCAAAGTCCAACAGAGAAAATGTACCAAATTGCATGGGAAAAACATGCCATACCTTCTATTGTATTGCTTTCACCTCCTTGCTAATTCCCCTATGCACAGTTTGATGTGCTACTTTGCGACACACCAAGCGATCTGGTAAAAATAGAGGTAGAGCATGTGGATGAACCGAACAAACGAAAACCCTAATATAGGAGAAATTCTCCTCGATGTACTAGTCTTCTATCTTGCCCAAATTAGTCACAATTTTGTTGGAAATTGTGGGAGGTGGGTAACCATATATAGCGGTGTGCATTGACACCACCACCCAGTTGCAGATTTCATAAAATAAATCTTTCCCTTGTCTTCCCAAAGCTTCAAATGATAAATATGTATGGGTTCAACACTACTTGGAGTCCAGCTCCAACCCATCAGTGGAAAAGGCGTCATAAAACAGACGTGGTCCATAATTTAAGCCGACACGAAAAATTTGGTCGGTTTCCCCTTGGCTCTTAGTGACTGATATCTTGCAATCTCTTGAACCAAACTATCTGACAATATCTTGGCCTAATCAAAAGAATATCCCTCTACTATTGAGTGCCTAATAGGTACCCACGGTAAAAATAAATGGGTTTTGTCTTCCTTCTCGTAGATTATACACATCATCATTGCTATGTACATTATGTGAGGTTCTAGTGTGGCAACTAGGTATATACCATGGGAATCAACTTTGAACTTCTCTGGGAGAGAGTACCAGTCTTTAATTAAATTGGGAAGGTTTTTTCCATATCGGTCACATTCCTTCTTGTTAAAGTCTACTAGGAAATTGGCATTGTAAATGAAATTGGATACCAAAGACAATTTGTACATCACCTGTAGATGTTCTAGCCTAAAAGACCCAACTGGGACCTTTTGTGAATTGAAAATGGTTCTAGTAGGGATATCCACATTCTCCAACGCCCAATCGATCATATCGTTGTAGGGAAAGAGCCTAGGTCTCGTCGCTATCATATGTAGTTCTGACTAGGAAACAATATTGTATTTGGTAGCTAGGTCTTCCATCTCATCATGACCTGAGTCATCCGGGCAATTGACCAATTCACACTGCAAAATATTGAACACTTGCATCCAGGATTTAACGACGTCTATGTTTCTAGGCGAGGTGTCGGAGAGGATATCTGTGTTCTGGCTTGATCCTTCACTAGGTGCTTTAGTTTCTTTTCGAGGAGCCATGGTATCAGGTCTTAGAGCTCTGATATATGTCACAAGATATGCACAAAGTTTATTACCTTGAAAACTTACTGCTTAGTGAAAACACACAATGAAATTTGAAATTCAATATCCTTTCCCTTTAATTGCATCGATTTACCAATACTTCTACTAACGAAGCATTTACTTTTCCTTAATGAATAAGATTTCGGCAGTGGTATAGGATCTCACTTGGAATGATTGTCGTAAATCAACTATTAATGTCATTAATTTTTGGGAAAAGCACAGATGAAATTTGAATTTATCCGAGTCATTATTTAGCAAAGGATTAATTAAGTGATAATCATTGTTAATGCGTCAATTAATCAAACTTATCGTTAAGAAAATTTTGCGACTTTGGATATCAGGATATCTTATGAAATTTCAAGGTGTAATCCCCGAAACGCGAAATCACGATGTGGTTAATTAACTTTAATCATGTTTAACCCCTTTAAATAATCGTGATCAACCTAAGACAATTTCGCGATTTCGACTATCAGGACTTTGAAAGTCTTTCGAAGCAGGATCTCTGAAACACAAAATCGCAACATGATTAATTAATCATTAATCATTTTTAATTCTTAATTAAGCTAGTTTAGAGCTTAAGACAACTTCATGATTTCAGCTATCACAAATTTGGAATTGTTGTATGTTGAAATGCTTGCATTGCGAAACTCTGAAACTCGATTTATTGAATATAGTCTTTTAGTTATTTGACTTGTTAACGAGTAGGCGGCTCCATAATTCTTAAGAGATTAGGATCGTTTGATTTAATGGGAGACTTCATCAATGGTGGGAATTAAGCACACGTTGTTTTTATTTGAACAAGAATGAAATCTATTAGAGTCTAAGGTTTTATAAATATATATGTGTTCCAACATAGGCTCCATCTAGGGATCTCGTCTCCCTATGAGACGCATAAGAACAATAGACCAAGTAGCCTTTATTGGGTAAATGGATTCATTATTGCATTTCTATGAAACAAATTCTGAAAAAGGACACACAGACGGACTTTGGACTTCATCCATGTCTCTGAAAACTTTCAAAACTTAATCATTCATCGATCTCGAGTTTAGGCTTATTAATGGATTCCTTTTCTTAAAATTGATTTCATATTTTCTTAAGATAATTAAAACAACCTTAACTGATCTATCAGACTCGGTTCGATTTTGTTCACATCAAGGAAAAGTAATTTTAATGTTTTAGTCAGGGAGTCCCGTGTTGGCTTAGAATGTAGATCTAGTCGAAAAGAGAACTATTTACCATAGTGCATTATAATACATGTATAACAACCTTGCAAATATCATAGACATTGCTTCACTGCCAACGAGCTTGTTCAGTACCCCGATGAAGTTATCTAATTCCCAAAATGAAATTTCTTTCACCACTTCAATCAGTAATTTTGCATTTAAATGATGAGATGAGGGAAATCATTTAATGAATTTCCTTTCATCATCTCTTTTTGGACTAGATGGGGGCAATCATTTTATGAATTTCCTTTCACCATCCGTCTTATATTTTTTAAAACATGAAGTGGGGGCAATCAATTTGTATATAATATACCAGGGATGACATCTGTTTATAATTTAGCATCAAAGGTCTGTTAACTCACTTTGATTACTCTAGACTAATCCTCTTCTGGCCTTCAAAACACCTTCGCTTACAAGAAGTTTTCAAGGGGAACTTTTAATTTCCAGGGACTTTCCTTGAGCGAAACTAATCAGTCTAAATATGTCAGAAAAGCTAAAGTAGTTAGGATTAGCCCATAAATACTTTATTTCAGTTAAGGTCAGAGGGATTATAAATATTTTTTCCTATTCTCTTGTTGCAGACTTGTTTATGATCTTTCAGAGTCAAGGTGAATTCATTTTTCCTCCATGAAGATCGAGAAAAGATATTTAGAATCACAGGAAAATACAGCTTGAAGATAAGCAGGAAAAATAGAAAGAGGATTCAGATGTTCTACTATGAAAACGTTCATTCCTATGCGATTCTGCTTATGGATTCTCGAGTTCTTTTCTTTAAAGTCTTTTTATTGCTTACTTTCTTATTATAAACTTTATTTCATTTTTTGATTTTTTTTTTTAATCCAGAGAAAAATATTGAGAATTAAAATGTAATTTTATGTTCCTCTGGTTGTATATTAGGTGATAAAATTTGTACAGATGAAAATTCTGTCATACCTAGTGATATCTCCTTGAAAATTTGACTTGGGTTAGTTGGGCAGAAGTTCATACCTTAGATTTTCTCTATATTTTGAACCAAATAAATTATCTATTTATCACTTGTTTTGAGAGAAAGCCAATGTTTTGAAACACAAGCATCGATTTCTGATACAATTTATCTCTCGGTTATTAGCTGGTATCCTACAATGAAAATTAACATGAGAGCTGTCAGGAACTTCTATAGATCAGAACTCTATGCATTACTTATTTTATATTTTTTTTTATGAAATCGACAAACCTGTTTTTGTTTACAGAGAAAGTAGAGACTTACCGAAGAAACACAAAATTGTAAACAAAAATGTGAAAATCAAACTGGTATGTACAACGGGAGTTCGAAATTTGGTTATTGCATGAAATTCTTCAGGTAATGCCCGTTTATAGGGGCATTAAGGATCTTCCCATCAAGATTTTCTAACAAAAATGAATTCTTTCCCTCAGAAGCTGTGACCTTGAAAGGTCCACACCAGATATGATCAAAATTTTTGTTCTTTCCCGATTCTTCCTTCCTGACATGCCATTTTGAAACCAGGTCACCAGGGATAAATTCTCTATCTTTAGGTTTTTGGTCAAATAGGGCTCTCATGTTATCCTGATATTTCTGGAGTCTCTCATCCACTTCAGCCCTATTTTGTTGGACTTCTATCAATTGATTTATTCTTCTGGTAATGTCATTTGGCTCTTCCTTCGCGTCCTGCCAGAGTTTCATTACGGATAGAGCAAGATTTATGGGGAGAACCACATCGGTTACGTATACCATTTGAAAGGGGGACATTCCGATGGATTTCTTCATGCCTGTTCTATTAGCCCATAAAGAATACTTCAAATGCACATGCCAGTCTTTCTTATTTTTAGTCATCACTTTTTCAATTATGGTGATTAAACTCTTGTTCAAGGACGCAGCTAATCCATTGCCTTGAGGATAGTAATTCGTTGAATGTTCTAGTACAATGTTGTACTTTTGACAAAAACTTACCATAGCCATGGGTTTGAAAGTTTGGGCATTATTAGTTACTATCTTCCAAGGACAACTGGATTTCGATAAAATGTTCTCTTCTAAGAAACTAATCACCACTGTGTCTGTTGTGTTTCGCGTTGGAATGGCCTCCACCCATTTAGTGAAATAATCAGTAGTGGTCAAAATCCACTTATGCTGTGCGCTTTACTGTGGATGTATTTCACCGATGAAATCCAGACCCCATTGCTGAAACAGAGCTTCTGTGTTGACCGGGACCAAAGGTAAGGCCGAAAGATTTTTCTTTCCAGAAAATAGTTGGCATGGGTTACGTGATCTAACTTTGGCATTCACATCAGTGAATAATTTAGGCCAATAAAGCTCTCAGGATTTTATTGGCTGTTTCTCTCCAGGCGTGATTCCCTCCACACACCCCTTCATGAAATTCATTTATGACTCTATCTGTTTCAGATTCTACTAAACATCTCAATAAAAATCCCAAAGGGTCATTCCAATATAGTTGGTTATCCAGGATACAATACTTTACTACATGCAAATTCAATGTTCTAGCTTTGGAAGGGGTCATATCACTTGGACACTGTAGAGTTAGAAGGTAAGAAACTATGTCTTAATACCAGGTAGAGGAAGAGAATTTTAATTGTATCTCGGTTGCAAGTATAGTAACATCGAGTTCGTCTATGTCTGGAAAATATTCATAAGCTTGTAGGTGATTTATCCCAAGTGCCTGAAAATTTGATTTGGCTAGTAATTTCGCCCTGACCTTTGACAAGTTTGGTCAGTTTTACTTCTAGGTCAAATTCCTGAATCTTGGCTAACCATCGACCCCTTTTTCCATCACTATCTGGTTGAACTAATATATCCTTGACAACGCTGGTAGGTACATAGACAATTATCTTAGAATGGAGCACATAAGTTCTAAAAGCTTTGAGGGATTTTACCATTGCATATGCTTGTTTTTCCAATATATCATATTTCAGTTCAGCATCTCTGAGACTTTTACTAAAAAATGGTATTGGTTGTTCGAAACCTTCATCGGTTTTTTGTAAGAGTACGACCACGATAGTGTGTTCGGAGGCGAATGAGAAAATCAAGAATTCTTTCACATAATCTGGGTTGGCTAGCACCGATGCTTCACTTATAAATTTCTTGATGCGTTCAAATGAAGCTTTGGCTTCAGTTTTCCATTTGACCTCACTGTCATTTTTTAGCATATCTGTAATCAATTTTACAATTTCAACGAAGTTTGGGATGTATCTTCTTGAAAAATTATTTTTTCCTAAAAATGATTGTATTTCCTTTATGTTCCTAGGAATATTGATAGTATCTATAGCTTCAACCATTTTCGTGTCGATATTGATTCCATTACAAGATACTATATGGCCCATGAGTTTACCTTCCTGCATTGCAAAGTGAGATTCTTGGGATTCAGAGACAAACCAAATTTTCAACA
This sequence comes from Picea glauca, assembly GCA_000966675.3. Lineage (NCBI taxonomy): Eukaryota > Viridiplantae > Streptophyta > Pinopsida > Pinales > Pinaceae > Picea > Picea glauca. Next base: position 322,235 of record JZKD02S0094124.1, on the reverse strand, counting down.
TTCCTCAAACGTATGTTTGAGGTGTATCAGGTGCTCTGCGTCAGATTTAGAAAACATGGTTAGGTTATCAAGATAACTGACAAAAAACTTATCTATTTCGTTGACAAAGGCGATGTCCATAGCTCGTTGGAAAGTGGCTCTTGCGTTCATCAAACTGAATGACATTTTGTCATACATAAAGGTACCCCATGGGGTAGTGAATGCGGTTTTTTCTTTGTCATCCTCGTGGACTACAATTTGATTATAGACTGAAAAGCCATCAAACATAGACATTCTATTTGCTCCCACCACTTTTTCCAATACGTGATCCATTTTAGGTAATGGATAATTATCTTTGAGAGATGATCTGTTTAAATTTCTGAAATCTACACACAGTCTGATTTCACCGTTTTTCTTCCTAACCGGAACCAGATTGGCTACCCACTCAAAATATCTGAGTGGAACAATGATATTCGCATCTAGGATCTTTTCACTTCCTTTTCTATCATAGGAAGTAGTATGGAATTTATCTGTCTAAGCTTATGCCTGAAAGGTTTAACACCCTGTTTTAAGGGAATTTTGTGTTCAATTACGGTGGTGTCATAAGTTCTTAATTCATCATAAGACCAGGCGAAAACATTATTGTACTACTTGAGTAACTCGACATATTTGATTTTCATTTCAGGGGCAAGTTATTTAGATATCTTTACCATATTAGGAGTTTCCTTAGTACCTATGTTACAATATTCAACCTCTTCAGGCTGAGGCTACAAAGTAGACTTTAAGGAAATATCATCATGATTGAATAATATTTATAAAGGAATCATACCTTTAGGGATCTGATTATTTTTTAGTACCAACATGCGGTGATTAGCGATCTTATCCTGGAACTCCTAGGGATCTTCACATTCCTGCATAATCTAAGAAGGGTCGTTCTGATTTTCCTGATCAATATGCATTTCACAAAATTCGTCCACCATTTATAGGAATTGCCTGATTTGTTCATCATCCTTGAAGACTTTCTAGTATTGAACGCTATTTGGTATAGAGGGTATGTGCCTCATTTCTATGTGATACTTTAGTTTGAGGACAGTAGGAGGTACAAACGTTGTGACTGCTTTGGCCAATGAATCTGCTTATTGATTCTCCATTCTGGGGATATGGTGGATATTAAATTATGAGAAAAAATTCTCAATCAGATTCCAGGAACAATTTCTGTAGGACCTCAACCTTGGGTGTTTGGCATGGTACTGTTTATTTATATTTTTCACAATCAATTCCGCATCACCATAAACTATCATATTTTCAATTTTTAACTTCCTGATAGCCTCTAATCCTAAAATCAGGGCTTCATATTTGCATACATTATTTTTATAATTGATGTCCCACTATAATCTGTTGGAAAAGGAGATAATGAACTCGTCTTTGGGTGCCACAAACAACACTCCATCTCCTGCTCCTTCACATGATGAAGCACCATCGAAATACATTTTCCAAACTCCAACACTATTTACATTTTTATTTGTTTTTTCTTTTTTTTTCTTTTTTTGTACAATTTTCTTCTATACATTCATCTAAATCATCATCAAGTGATAATATACAGTTTCCTAAATCCTGATTAACGACATATACATGGTAATTATTCGGATTTTTCAGGTCACTTACAGTATATGCCAACCTTGTTTCTCTGTACAGGCGATTGAACTGCTCGCCGAAGATCGGGATTGTAGTGTCTGTCATGTCGAGTTGAAGGGATCCTCCAAGTTTGGCACCCCAAGACCTAGATAACAACATGCCATACTTTGCAAGGATATCAACAACAACCACATCCATCATAATACTTTTTATGGGAATTTGTGCAAGATTAACCACTAAATCTTTAATTATACCCATAAATTTAACTTTTCTTGAATCAAAAGAATACAGATCTATGTATGTTCTGGTAATTTCAAGGCCCAATTTTTCCCTAATAGCTTTGGGCATCACATTGTGGGAAGCTCTCGTATCTAACATACTTTTATGGAACAAATGATCATGCACAGTCAACATGATGTAGAAAGGAGCGACATAATCTCTGGCATTTTCAAAATGCGGACCAAACATTATATTTGATTTATCATCTTCTAAATTTATAACATCTGCCTGACTTTCAATATCCGAAAAATTTATCATTTTGGCAATCTGTTTTCTATATGTAGGGTTTTTTTCCAGTTTAACTAGAGGTACAAGGATCTTGATTTTATTAATCTCATTTTCTAGATTGAAACTCCTCGTTGTTTTTTCCACTTCTCTGGTTGGGATCTCTATCTCTGTTTTTTTTATTTTATTAGTTTGTGTTGCTTTTGTTTCGGCTGTCTTTGTTTTGACATTCAAAATTTCAACTTCTTTTTCCTTGGCAGTCTATGTTTCAACTGCTTTTGTCTTAGCAGTCTATGTTTCAACTGCTGATTGAGCTGCCTCACTCTCTTTACTTCTTGTCAAGATCTTCTTCGGTTGGGAAGTTGTGACATTTCTGTCTATAGGCCTCAAATTATACTTCTATTGAAGCTCGACCATTATATTGTCGATGATTCCTTGATAAGTAGAATCTTCTATAATATTTATGTTATTATCATTAAACAAGTATTTTGTGCCTAAAGACCTTTCATAGTCTTGCCTTGTCAAATGAGGTTCTTGATCATCATCGCTAGGATTATTCATGTCTTCCTCTAACTCCTCAAAGTTTCGCATGTCATCTTCTCCTATAAAATTTTCATTTTTAAAGGGGGTCTGAATCTTTTGATCTTCATTTTTGATCTGTCTTTGTTGCGTTTGAGGGTTAGGATTTCTTCTGAAATATTTTCTAGTGAACTGATCTGTTTTAGATTGGTCCAGCTCCATCCTCGAGATTTTTTTTGATAATTCTTTAATTATTTTTTCCATGTCATCCATTTTGTCTTTCGCAGAAGTCCCAGATACGGAAGATCCTCCTTGTTCTCTGAATCGTCTGGTTTCTTTATTTCCCATTTCATCTTTAGCTTTCAATTTTCCCGATGCCATCATATTTGATTCGATTTCTATAACATCGTCATGCATTCTTGTGAGGTTTGCAGATCTCCTTTCTCTCAACAGTAAGGTAAATTCAAGCTTGAAAGCCCCAACGAAAGTCATCTTTACTGCAGGTTGGGAAGGTTTAACCTCACCTGGAATTTTGTTATACAATTTATTAAATCTCTGAGTGAATTTGAGAACTATTTCTGAATTTTTCTTTCTTAAATATTTGAACTCGGTTAAATAATAAAGGTGACCCTTCCTCTCTCCACATTGTCTGAGAAATGAATTTTCTAACTCGTCGTATGTTCTTATAGAACCCGCTGGTAGCCCTCAGAACCAGGTTCTCACCTGTCCTTCGAAATTTTGAACTGGGAGTCTTGAATAAACATCCTCGTGCTCAAGGCCAAGGATATCGACAAATTGATCGAAAAAATTTATGTGTTCAGTGGTTGTTAAGTCTCCCTCTCTTGTGAACTTCGACAGTTTTTTCATATAGTTTTCGGGTAAATCATGGAGGGGAACTGGGAGGACTAAAGGAGCATACCTAGCAGCTACTTTAGCAAAAATTCTAGGAGGTGGGGGTGGTACTTGATCACCTCCTCCTCCCCCTCCAACACCCAATCCTCCTCCACCTTCGCCACCTCTGGAACCACCTCCGACACCGCCTCCTCCGACAACCACCATTGATAATCTAGGGGATGAAACTTGGAGATTATAGAGAGGATTTTCAAAGATGTGTAGTGACCTTCTGGCTACTTCGGGATGAAGAGAAAGGGGTTCTAGGAACTAATCGCCAGGAGACAAAAAATCATAAAAGGGGGGAAAAGAGAGATGAGGACTAGGTTCTTCAGACTTGGAGGATATATAAACGAGAGATCCAACAGGAGTCGAATCAAAGTGTAAGATATATTCTTCGAAACTTCAGGAAGCTGGAAATGTTATCTTGGGGACTGATGGAATATCAATCAAAGTAGGTATCGAGATGGGTCTTTTCCCTTTATTAGTAAAGGATGCAATTGAATCGGTTTTGGTATTTATCTCGGGTAAAACCAACTCAGGGTTTATGATTTCGAATTCAACTCTATCAACCGATGTTTCTACGAAATGGATTTGGGTGGAACCTTATTGCAAAGTTAACTGTTTAGATGGAACCTTAGAATTAGACTGTGTGGGTTTGTGTTGATAAAACTTACTTTTGGAAGTAGTGGTCTGCTTAAGGTATCCCCTTTATTTTTTTTTTTTTTTAGGATCAGATACAGGCATGGTTTGCTTATCGTCGAGGTTTTTTCTAGTATTCCTTCGATTGAATGCCAGTTTATTAGTGCTGGAGTCGCCAAGTGAAAATTAAAATTAGCCTTAATACTGTATTCTATCTTTGTTCACTATCAAAGAAATAAACTTACCATGTCCTTCTCCCAGGGAAAAACAAATTTGTTTCTCCATCCACGGAAACGACACCAAAAAGATATTGTTCCTAAGATTAAACTTAAGGTTCAAAGCATAATGTCATGAATCATGAATTAATGAATGATTTGTTTTAAGAATGATTTTTCTTTCCGTTAGTTATGTAAGAATTTAAATCCTCAAATGAAATTAATAGTTGAATAGAACAAAGGTCATGTTTCATCGTTTGAGTCAATTAATCAAATTGAGTGGTGATGAAGAAAGTTACAAAACTATTAAACAAGATAATGCATCAATGAAAGAATAATCTTACCTTGTTTATAGTAGAAGAAACAGTGAAATGCACCCCTAAAAGGATATATGATATAGTGGTCCAAGTAGCTTGCAGGTCTTGTATTTGTTGATAGCAAATACAAAGGAAAAACTATTTGCTTATCAGATAACTAAATGAAATATGATCATAGTAGATGTTGTACTAAATTGCAGTCATTCACTTATCGAGAAGTAAAATAAGAAAATTGGAAATATGAAATAAAAGAAGGGAACATAACTCAAACTGCACAAAATTTGGAATCCCTGTCTATGCTTGTATTAATACTCACAAGGATGAGTTTTCTTAGTTACAATATGACAAGAAGCAACCTTTGTTCATTCTTCTAAATATGTATTTATACAAAAGGTTCTCGACCCTAAACGGTTGGAATTCTCTTTATTTCTAAAATAATAAAGGTTACAAAAAATGAAATCTGAAGCGCTTCACTTGCATCTCTTTTGTATTTTCGTCATGCTGGCAGAGGCGTTTTTCTTTCCTGTTGCCCAAATCATAAATAGATCATCTCTAATCATGATCTGTACAAATGATGTGTACATACTACCTCATTGGTTCTCAGAGGTGTTTCCCTTTCCTTGCTTGATACATTCAACACATTTTCTCACAAATTGTGCTACTAGCCTGGAGGGTTCTGTTAACTCATTTGCTTCAAAAACATATAATTTCTTTTCTAATTTAGGCAATCTATCTTCCATTCTTTTTTCCTATGAAATTACAGACTGTAGCTACACATTAGGCTTCACCGACCATCTATCTATCTGAGTAATATCAATATGTTTTAATAGAAATATTTCGGCCTGAGCCTCTTCCATGTTTGTCTTGATATTAAGTTGATGCTTGGCTGTATCAACTTGTCCCATTATTTCAGAGCTATCATCTTTTCCGAGGCCTAGTGACTCTTTATTGAGTAATTGAAAAACTTCTTCACAAGCCTCTTTGACTTCTTTAGCCATATTTTTACCTTCGGCTATATTGGCTTCCCAGGTATTGAGTATTATATCGCCTCTGGCTCATTCTAAAATAGACAACCTGGAGACCACAAGCACTCCTTCTCTAGCCGACGACACATCTGCTTCCTGGAAAGTGGCTCGAGCAGCAATAACTTCTCGCCCTCTTAAACAAATTTTATCTAAGGATTGATATACCACCCGAAAATGATTTTGGATAGATTCCACCTTATTGAAAAGCCTTTATTGCGCTGATTCCAGTTCCTTATGTACCTCTAGATATTGGGTTTGGAAAGATGATATATCCACTACCGCTTTTTCGGTTAAGCTTACCTTTTCTTGCAGCCGCCTGACTAATTCATTGCTTGTATGTGACTTTTTATGCATCTCATTAAGACTGGATTTGAGCTACTCGACTTCCGTGTCGATCTCACTCCTGACATTTTGCTCCATCATTTTCATTTGATTTTGAAATTGGACTATCAACATATCTTTTTGCTTCAACTTCTCCTTTAAAATGCTCACTGAAAACTGGTTGGTTGTCGTGAAAGCTCCCAACAATCTTGCGACCTCTGTAGCAAAGTCTTCTTCTTCTAGGGCATGCCCATATAATATCATCCTGTGTATTTTAATAGTTGCACCCTCCTTCTGATGTGTTTCCCTCTTTACCACAACCCTTCTCTTCTTACTGAAGAAGAATTCCAAAGGAGGCATCTCTGCTGCTGAAATAGTTGTAAGGTCTCTTATGAATACAACTTCAGCCATCAAGTTCCCTCTACTGAACTTTAGAGGTGTGACAAATTTGATAAGACTACCTATTTCAGTGGATGTCTACTTCCTGGCTGTGTCAGTTGTTGGTTTACTGGATGTGGACTGTGGATTTTCTTCTGCCTTCTCTATCAAAGTCTCAATTTCCTCCAAATTTTCTCACGCATCCTGTCCACTAGAGCTCCCTGTTTCTAACCCTTGGGTCTCCGTTTGTTGTGTGGCTGGAGGTGTCAGGATTTGCCCTTGCAATACTTTGGGGAGGCCATTTCTTCGATGTTTCTGGAAATTATAAAACTCAGCCATTTTATCTGGTGTCAGAGCTTGAATTCGATCCAAAACCTCTTGATAGGACCCCGTTCCTCGGAATATTTCATCCTGAGGAGAATCCTCATGTTCATATATTTTCAAATTGCAGCTGGCCATGTGGTTACCTACGATTTTCTGTGGATCATGCTTCTTAAATTCAATATCGACGAACTTGATTTTTTCCAGGGCCGCGGCTTCTACTTTTGAATGGCCGAAGTCCAGCAAAGAAAATGTACCAATTTACAAGGGAAAAATGAGTCATACCTTCTTTTGTACTGCTTTCATCTCCTTGCTAATTACCCCATGCACAGTTTGATGTGCTACTTTGCGACACACCAAGCGATTTGGTAAAAATAGAGGCAAAGCATGTGGAGGAATCGAGCAACCGAAAACCCTAATATAGGAGAAATGCTCCTCGATGTACCGGTTTGCTATCTTGCCCAGATTAGTCACAATTTTGTTAGAAATTCTGGGAGGTGGGTAACCATATATAGCAGTGTGCATTGGCAACACCAACCAGTTGCAGATTTCATAAAAGAAATCTTTCTCCTTGTCTTCCCAAAGCATCGAATGATAAATATGTATGGGTTCAACACTACTTAGAGTCCAGCTCCAACCCATCAGCGGAAAAGGCATCATAAAATAGACGACGTCCATAATATAAGCTGACATGAAAAATTTGGTCGGTTTCCCCTTGGCTCTCAATGACTGATATATTGCGATCTATTGAACCAAACTGTTTGACAATATCTTGACCCAATCAAAAGAATATCCCTCTGCTATTGAGTGCATAATAGGTACCCACGGTAAAAATAAATTTGTTGTGTCTTCCTTCTCGTAGAGTCTACACATCATCATTGATATGTACATTATGTGAGGTTCTAGTGCGAAAACTGGGTATATACCATGGGAATCAACTTTGAACTTCTCAGGGTGAGAGTACCAGTCTTTAATTAAATCGGAATGTGACCAATAGATGTTCAGGCCAGAACATCCTAGTTAAAGTCTACTAGTATGTTCTGGCCTGAAATACCCAACCGTGACCTTTTTTGAATTGAAAATGGTTCTGGTAGGGATATACACATTCTCCAATGCCCAACCGATCATATCGTTGTAGGGAAAAAGCCTAGACCTCATCACTATCTTATGTAGTTCTGACTAGGCAACAATTTTGTATTTGGTAGCTAGTTCTTCTATCTCATCATCACCCGGGTCATCTGGGAAATCGACCAAATCATACTGCAGAATATTGAACACTTGTGTCGAGGATTTAACAACGTCTATGTTTCTGGGTGAGGTGTCAAAGAGGATATCTGTGTTTTGGCTTGATCCTTCACCAGGTGCTTTAGTTTGTTTTCAAGGAGCCATGGTATAAGGTCTCATAGCTCTAATATCTGTCACATGATATGCACAAAGTTTATTACGTTGAAAACTTACTGCTTAGTGAAAATGCACAATGAAATTTGAAATTCAATATCCTTTCCCTTTAATTGCGTCGATTTACCAATACTTCTGCTAACAAAGCATTTACTTTTCCTTAATGAATAAGATTTCGGCGGTGGTCTAGGATCTCTCTTAGAATGATTGCCGTAAATCAACTATTAATGTCATTAATTTTCGGGAAAAGCACAGATGGAATTTGAATTTATCCGAGTTATTATTTATCGAAGGATTAATTAAGTGATAATCATCGTTAATGCGTTAGTTAATCACACTTATTGTTAAGAAAAATTCGCGACTTTGGATATCGGGATATCTTATGACATTTCAAGGTGTAATCCCTGAAACACAAAATTGCGATGTGGTTAATTAAATTTAATCATGTTTAACCCCTTTAAAGAATCATGATCAACCTAAGACAGTTTCGCGATTTTGGCTATCGGGACTTTGAAAGTATTTCAAGGTAGGATCTCTGAAACACGAAATCACGACATGATTAATTAACCATTAATCATTTTTAATTTTTAATTAAGCTAGTTTAGAGATTTAGACGATTTCGTGATTTCGGCTATCGAGACTTTGGAATTGTTGTATGTTGAAATGCCCGCATAACGAAACTCCGAATCCCGATTTCTCGAATATAGTCTTTTAGTTATTTGAATCATTAATGAGTAGGTGGCTCCATAATTATTAAGAGATTAGGATCGTTTGATTTAATGGGAGACTTCATCAATGGTGGGAATTAAGCATGCACTATTTTTATTTAAACGAGAATGAAATCTATTAGAGTCTAAGTTTTTATAAATATATATGTGTTCCAACACATGTCAAGTACATAAACTGAATCTGATGTAAATTCAACCTTTTTACATGTTTGAGTGATCTGATAAACTGAGAGAAGATTTATAGAAAGCTTTGGAACATTTTAAAACATTCTCAGAACTATCATTAGGGAGTTCCACTCTTCCCTCTCCTACAACTGCTACTGGAGTATCATCCCCCATGAGAATAGGGGGTCTTGAACATGAACTCAAAGAAGTAAATACTTTCTCTTTGGATGCCATATGATGTGATGCGCCAAAATCTATAATCCATAAATCAGATGAGGAATTAACTGCAACCAGAGCATGATGCTTACCTTTCTTAGGAGCATGATATTCTTCCTTCTTCTTCTTGATTCCTTTAGGAATGAATTTTCCAAGGTTGTTCTTCTAAAGTACTTGTGCCATAAGATCGATTTGCTTCTTCATGCATGTGGATTCTTCATGATTTGATTTATTGCAATAAGTGCACCGCTTTCATTTCTTCTTCTTTCCTTTGGAATTTGAAGATTCTTTGGAACCCGAAGAATCCTTGAATGGTTTGGAATATCCCTCCTTTTCTTTATGTTTCTTCTTTCCTTTATGATTGGATTTTTTATTGGATGACCCTTTTCCATCTTGCATGGTTAGTGTATGTGCTTTGGGTTCCTTAATTAGGCCCATCCGAATGAGTTTTTCCTGCTCATGTGTGAGAGAATCAACAAACTACTCCATGGTAGGCATCTTCCATTTTGATCCCAAGAGATATCTACTAGAATGGAAAGTGGAGACATAGACAACATATTTTGGTCCTAGCTTATCCAATATTGTTATAATAATTTGGTCAACTTGGTTTAGATTTATCAATACCACAAGATTTCAATCTCAATATCAAATATTTAAACTTGGTAAATAAATCTTGTATATTATCAAAATTTTTAGGATCCAAGGTATTCGACTCTACCTCAAGCATATGACCTCACATCTCATCATGTTTTCCAAAGAGAGTTTCCAAGGTGGTCCAGATATCGTTTGGAGTCGTGCATGTGGAAACATGAAACCATAAATCAGTTGAAATTAATTGAATAATAAGTCTTGTGGCCTCATCCTTACGGTTTTTCCATCTCGTCTTCTCAATCAGTGTTGTAGGTTCCATTTCTGTCGTCATCGTCAAATTGTACAATCCTTTTATTTTGAGTTGGAATTCAACCTTCATATTGCATTCAAAATAATTATACGGTACGAGAATAATCACCAAATTTGACTGAATAATTGGTGTCGTATCCATCCCTCTTACTGGTTCTAAAAAAACCCTAAAAAATTACTCTCATCTTGCAAGTGAAAAACTAAGAAATCACTGTAGGAACAAGCAATTTTCAAGGGTGTTTCACCCTACTTAGGGATACAGTGCAACACTGGCCTAAGTGTTGCACTCTGAAAGTTCATAGGGTGTGACACTAAGGAAATCTAAGAAGGGAGGGTGCGACACTTAACAAATATTAAAATTTTGTAAGTGTGCCTATGACTGTCACACCTTTGGATAGGGAGAGGGTGAAACACCGTCAATTACGTGGATTACACTCTTCAAAAAATTTGATTTCCCTCTTCTTTGGATTTTCTGGTTCTCTCCAGATAGCTCAGCTCTGATACCATGCCAAAGAAAATACAAACAAATCTTATCAAGAAAAGGACGAGAGATTCAATATGGAAGAATAAGAAAATATATTCACACTACTCTAATGAGCTAATAAATATGTGATACAATGCATGAGTGATATAAACTCATATAGGAAAGAAAATTCCATAATCAAGAAAAGTGAACTAGTAGTGAGATTTTTCTTAGGAATGCATGCATGCATAAAAATGATGGTCTAAAAATAGAAAGTTGAAATTAGAACTAGCTCCAGTTAACTACCACTGAACTAGTGAGTCAAAAATACAAATATCTCCAACAGATACTATTTATGGTTCTTGTCATGAAAATTTTGATGGCTGCATATATTGTCAAATAATAGAGGATGCTCTTTATAGACCAGATAACCAAGGTGGTTTCCCAGAAGCCTCATCTACAGGTTCATCCAACAAGGAGGAGAAGTTGGCCAAACTTTAGGAAGATGACAAAGTGTCACTAACAAGAATCGATTTAAAGGATTCTCCATGTTGAATTCCTTTCTTCATTAATGATTATGATTCTTTGGGTTCTTTCGAAAGGCACACCAAGGGCATTAGATTGAAGTTGTTGAGGAATATGGGGTATAAAGGAGGAGGTATTGGTATTGATGGACAATGCATCATTCAATCACTAGAGGTTGAAGGAATACCTGGATATGTAAGATTGGGGTATGGTGAACGAGATTGCTCAAAAGCACTAGAAGCAGTGGATTCTTTAAGAAAAGAGATGATATCGTCACCAACACCATATAATAAAAATGATAGCACATCACTTTTTGAAAGTGATAGATCTAGCATGAGATTTTAGAGGAAATCAAAGTCTCAAAAAGTTTGGGACAACAAGAGTGTTGCAAAGTACTGGAATATGAAAAATCCTTACAGTGAAGGAAATAAGGACATGAAGTCACACAACTATTGCACTCACTGCCAAATAAGTGGTCATTGGATTGAGAAATTTTGGAATCTTCACCTTGAGCTTCGTCGTACACCAAAAAAGAAGCCCTTGTAGTTGGAGGCTTGATCCAAATGTATCCTCCTCAGTTGAAAACAAAATGGCCAAAAATCAAAGTGCCCATAATTCAATGAAAAAAAGACCAAGTCGAAGAGGTCATCGAAATATTTCCAACAATGTGAAAACGACCTCAAACAGACTCCAAATGAAAAAGTTATGGCCATCTGAAATTTTCGGAAAATAAGAAAGTATGACGAAGTTCGTATAGTGATGATGTCGGCATGCTAACATGGCAACACCACAGGATACCACGTGGCATGTATTTTTGGCATTTTTCAAGGTCCAAATGGACCTGTAATAATGTGACATTTGGTAGTCGTATGGAAGCCACATGGCAGTTCAGATGATGATGTGTTGACTGACGTGGTTGTACAATGATGATATCAGCATGGTGACTAGACCATACATAATGTTGATGTGGCAGTATGAAGGTTGATGTGTTGATTGACTGGATTTCTCACATGGCATTAACCAGGTCATTGATTGAGTAGTATGACAAATGATGTGGAGATAAAGCAAGAGATGACGTGTTGCTAACTATACAAGTGATATGGTTGCTGACTGTATCAATGACTGGGAATTGATGGGGCTCAATGTGGCCCAATCAAAGGTTTCCATGTGGTGGCCTGAATTTTCCCAATGAGGGTTAAAGTCCAAAATAGTTGTATTAAAAGGGAGGGTGCCCGGACCGGCCGAGATTTGAACATTGGACCTCCCACGATGGAAAAAACTCACAAAGTGGCACCATGTGGCACTACCCGTGTAATGTCCCCAACCACCCTAGGATGGGCCATGTCACACAACCTCAAATTTAGGAGCACTCAGTCAACCAAACTTTAACATTCCTAGCATATAACTGACCAATGTGACTCTAGAAGTATACTACGCCGTATCTACTTTATCATAATCCGCTCAGTATCTATGGTAGTAACATGCTTAGCCCAAATTGAGTCACATCTCACAACTTATAACAACCGAAGAAACTTTCTTCTTACAACCTGATCTTAGAAGAGAAATTAACTCAAAATTGTGTGCACAAATAGTGCTCACCATCATAATGTTCACAAATCACAACCTCGTGCACAACCATCAAGCGTCATGCGCCAACTCAGATTTCATTGTGTGAAGAATCTAATTTCTTTGTCCGCACTCTCAAATTTCCATCCCCTTAGTGCACTCAGGATAAAATCTTGTATACTTAGCCACTCAATCCTCCTCTTAACAACTTATAACCAAAATCTCCAGGTTAACAAAGAAGGAAAAACTAGTCATTATGGTTATATCCAAGCATAGCTACAATTACAGGATGTATGCAGCTTACTTACAGGTGCAAGCATCATTAAACAAAATAACATCAAATACTTATATGAAATGTCATACAAGAATGAACTTATGTCAAACATAGATAACAAGAATGCAATAAACAAGATAAGAACATAAAGAAAACTTATATTTAATGAAAATCATAAATTGTGGCCTTGAATAAGACGTTCCTCCTAGCCACAGACGTTGTTTCTCTTAAAATTTCAGCAATAGGTCACCCCCAAGCTACTACTTAACTCCACTAGGGAAAAAGGGGTCCTAGTAACAAGCTATGGTAAAAAACTTAACCATAATTTTCCAATCCTAGGTGTTCGCTACTGCAACTAGCCCAAAGTCCCTCATTTGCCACACACCTGTCACACCCAAGGAAGTGTGCCCCTTCTCTTCTCATCAGTCCCTAGGCTGCCCCACTTCCCTTCGCAAGGTTACTAGAAATAGGACGAATAGGAAGTCTCCAGACCATGTGGCTAATGATCAACGCACTAGGTAACAACTCCCAACAAAATCTCACCTGGAGAATGTGCTAACGGGTCTGACAACCACTCCAAAACAGTCAATCTCTCACACAGAGATAATGCTCCCGGTATGTCAACCCAACTCTTTGACATTAAAACTCTGGATACAACCCCCACAACTCCCTACAAGCTTCTTGTTGTAGATAAGTTAAGAATGGGATTTTCCATACAGTCTGACCCCCTTTCTGTTCACCAGATCTTGCAACATCCATAATAATCATAATCCCCCCCAAAATACATTAAGGACAACAATATATTCTGCATGATTTCCACTTGACACTTGTCACCTTTTAGAAGTAGATTTAAGCCACTTTGTGACCAGTTCCCTACCCTCGGGAACTTAGGATAATAATAATAATATATATAACATTACATTTTTCTTTAAGTATTATAAAATATCTCCTAATACTTACGACTCACCTCCTTTTCCCTTTTTTCGGTGGAGTAGGCCCCCCCATCTCTTTTAGTCCGAGTCATTCAACGCGTAGCGATGCAATATTATATTAATATTCAATATTATATTTACATGGATAGGCTCGCTATCCTATCTGCATCTAGGATGACTAGACTCATAATTACACAAGCTCTCCATCCTCCATACATATCCACTCATTCATGTGCACTAACCCAAGTGCGCGTGAGATAGTGCAACGTGTGCACCTACCCAGGTTCATGAAACACACCTAATATGCATACCCTATCTTTGTTAACACTTCTTCATGCACTAATTTGATGCGCGCAACACAAAAACCAGGTGTCCTTGGCTCATCAGCCTAAATGTTCATTACATTTACATTTGTACCAATCGACTCACCTACCTATATGTATAATTACAAAGGGTTCTGAATCAAGGACACTACAATCACCTCCCCCTTATTTATGCACTGTCCTCAGTGAATCATATTCACATGTAGATACAAAATTTCAAAAACCTTCAAAAATATTAGGATACTCTGCTCGCATAACATCCTCGCACTCAGAGGTTGCATCCTCAGGACTATACCAGGTCCATTGGAACTTTACAAGATGCATGGATTGATTATGGAGCTACTTGAATTTTCGATCCAATATGCAAACTAGTCGCACTTGAAATATTCCTTCTGGCTCCACCTGAATCACATTCCAATCAATAATATTATTAGCACCATGTACATACTTCTTAAGAAATGACACATGGAAAACGTTATGAATGCATATAGATGCATGCAATGCAAGCATATAAGTGACAAAACCAATATTTTCAAGGATTTCAAATGGCCCACAGTAGCACGCTGCTAACTTAGAACATTTTCCCAACTTCAGGGAACTAACCCTAGCCTTTAATTCCATAAAAAAGTGATCACCCACTCCAAATTCCCTATGGGTTCTGCCTTTATCTGTGCAACGTTTTTACCTATCTTGGGAAGATTTTAAATTACCATCTGCTCCTCCATTTCTCGGAGTAAATTTGGCCCCACTAATGTGCGGTCTGCTGAATTATCCCAAATTATAGGCATGTTACAGCTTCTACCATAAAGTTTTGTTGGTTACTTGGGTTGACCCAGGGTCTGATCTCAAATAGGTTTCCAACAAAACCCTCAAAACTATTGACCCTCCTGGTAAACCAGAAAGAAATGTTGTGCATAGAGTGCACACTGCAGTCTCACCCAAGATAGATTTATGGAGGACTCTAATACTTAGGTGTTTGCAGTCTAGGAAGGAGTGGGGAATGTGTTTAGATTATTTTCCTTATACATCATCATCATCATTAATCATTCATCTACTTCTAGGATTCATTCATGATTAACTTATGCATGCATATTGTTATAACTAGTTTTAACCATTCATTGTTTAGCTAATGATTAACAGAATAGTAAAATCATTCATTAACAACACATAGAACACAACATTTTACCATGGTTCACCCCCTCCTAGGGCTACGTCCACAAAGATTTGGCTCTTCTGCTCTTTTATTCATTCTACTGCAAAATCTACGCTGCATGCATTACATATTCAAGATTACAAACAAAATGAGGGCAAGTAACCTATGGGAGGATGAATAGATCACACCAGGCTCCTCATATTGTGACCTAACCCTCAAACACTAGTTCATTCCACTCTACCACAATAACCATAATGAAACTCACACCAATCACTAACTTCTGAAACCCTAACCTAGACCTCCTAGGTCTTTATTTATACTACTCTACTAGCTTATAGCCGTTACAATATTTGTCAAAAAACGTAACCCTAACATGGTTAGGCATGTCTGCATGCACGCCACATTACTTTTCCATGCACGCTCCAAAAATAGACCTTCTCTTCCAAAATTAGTCCTGCACCCAAAATAGATCTTTCTCTCAAAATAGATATTTCTCCCAAAGTAGACATGTTACAACATGCCCCCAAAACTGACATGTGGCTCATCCAGAGCCACTCAGGTGGTGCGTTCTTTCCGTACATCCTTTTCCAAGATGTGGAACTTTTATGCTAGTTCCTTCCCTTTTTCTTTCACCTGTGTAGATTTATCTATTAGCGCCTCGACCATCTGCGTTGTTATTTGTTCTTGCAAAAATGTTGCGCTCGCTGTATGTGCCTATGCCATCCTTTTCTTCTCTTCCTCCAGCTCCACAATTATTTGTGTTTCTTGTTCCTGGAGGGGCTCCAACTAGGCCTGTCTTGCTTGCTTATTGAGCTGTGCAGTTTTCAATTCTGTCTGCAAGGTCTTCATCTCCTACGTGCCCTTCAAGTGTTCGATAATGCTGATGGTTTTCTATCACTGCTTCAACTCGTTCATTGCAGTGCTGATTTTATCCTCTTGTTGTTCCAACTATTGGACCTTTTCATCTTCTTCCAAAGTGGTCCAAATTTTTGCAGTTCTGTCAAACAGTTCTACTACTTCCTTGGCTTCCCTTTCCATCTCCTTTGTCTGGAATGCTGCTTGTTTTTCTCCTTTCTCTTGGACCTTAGGAGGAGTCATAGGGTTAAGCTTCTCTTTCAACTCCTCTATATCTTGTTTATATCCATCAATTGTATGTGCAATGATATTTATCTTTTCATTTGCGCTCCTATCCAGTGTTTACGTGTTATCTGGAATGCGGTTGTATACCGTTATTAGCCCCTTCTCTAGATTTTCAGCACGTTCCTTTTCCTCCTCCTTCTCCTAAGTCAACTGGTCACACTTTATCTATGAAATCTTCGCAACCCCCCTACCAACTTCCAAGTTGGTGGTATCTGCGTGAGTTCTGGATTGTACCTCCTACATTACACTAGCCTAGAGTTCATATAGTGCTTTTGTGGGTATCTACACGATGAATGCATCAATGTGGTCTATGTCCCCCATGGGTTTCTGCGCGGTCTTCCAATAAACTCTGACCATGTTCTGTGTGAGCGTGAATGTGTCACTTCCATGCACCACTATCTAAATTGTATCGTATTTTTATTTCTGCATCGAGGGTTGTTGTGTGTTTTCAAGCTGTTGCATTGTGGGCTGTTGTACTGTATGAATTTTTAGCTATTGTAGAGTATCATAGAATTCTATGAGTTTGGACATGATCTCTTCTCTCTGTGATTCTGTGGCATGGACCACATATTCCCCCATGTCTTGGACCTTATCCTCCACGAACTCAACATCATCCTCTGTCAAGGTGATGACTGGGTCCTCCTTGGTGTATTTCATCTTTTTGTGCATCTCCTCCACTTGCATTGTAGTTATTTTTTTTGGTGAGGGTTGCACCCCACTTTTCATCGCATTTTCCCCATCCTCGCTAGCCTGAGATGTGTCTCCCTTATTGGCATCCCCCTGGACGTCCTCCCTAGGCACAATTATTTTCCTCCTTAGCCTCTTCGGCACTGTGTTTCTTGCAGATGCCAGAGTGTACGATGCAACCTTCCTGGTGTTAGTCACTGGGCTATTTGTCTTTGTTGACGAGACTACCTTGGTTTTCCCCTTGGGTTTGGATAATGTCATTGCTACTGGATTTGATGTTGGTTTTGATACTATTACCTTCCATTGTGCAGGCCAATATTTGATTACCAATCCACCTCCTCTCTAGTGACATAGTGCTACATCTCCATCCATTTTTTCTTTGGATCCCTTGCAGCCTGGATCCACAAATGGTGCTTGGATTCCTTAAACTTGGCTCTCCCCTCCGACTCTTGGACCACTTCCACAGGAATGTTCCACACAATGGTTGTGCGTTGTTGTATCTCTTCCATAAGAATAGTGAACACCATTCTATTCACCTAATGATTTTTGGTGTCTTTGGCCTGCCAGAGGGATTCATACCTGGATGCGTAGTACTTCCCTTTCCTATCCAGAAAATATGAAAATTTTGGCTCCTACCATCCTGCCAAGGCTATCAGGATAATTAGCCAGAAATAATGGAACTCAATTCCATTATCCTGTGCATCTCTGCATTCGATCAAGAATTGGTTTAGGAGGTAAGGCGCCCAACTGAACATTTCCCCTTTCACGCATTGCACGATAACTACGATGACTCTTGTTGGAGCCTCTTATTTTCTGCACTTTATCACTAGCTTGCAAGCCATGACCTTGCTAGTGAACCTTTTTTCTTCATCGCTGGTGTCTCTAAGAACAACCCCCCTATACCTTCTGCTGGTACCAAAATTTACCTTCATTATTTCAGCGATTTCCTTCTCGTGTGCTTTGTTGTCCAAGTATTCTTCCAGTTGTGCGCCCCCTTTGGATAATCCTGTAATTTTGGCGATCAACGATGTTATTCCTGAGATTGATTCTAAGGCTCAAAGAATAATGTCGGACATCAAAGTTTTAAATGAATTTTTTTTATAAATTATTTCTTCTACCTTCAGTTTTCTAAGAAATAATCCTTAAGTGAAATTTATGATAAGACACTACATAGGTTGTATCTCGTTATCTGAGTCATAATTTTAATTTCAAATGATGTAGAAATGATTGACAAAAATGTTAAAACAAAGCAAGGTATCAATTACAGATAAGTCTCACCTTGTTTGCAGTAGAAGAAAAATAGAAGATGTACCCTTGAAAGGAGACTAAGAATGAAAAAATTCACACAGGTCACGGGTCTTGTTTTTACTCACTGTAATAACAGAGGAAAAATTGTAAGTCAATCCGATTCATCTGTTGGATGACAGTTTGGATATTTTCCTTATTTATTCTAGAGTTTTCCTTATTCATTTCTATTTCAATCTGCCCCAGTGCTGCTAAGATATTTTTTTCTTCAAATTCAACCAAATTTGATTCTACAGAAGATAGTGTCTCCAGACAAGCCTCCTTTGCCTATTTGGCAAGTTTCTTTCTTTCCTCTAGATTTGTCTCCCAAACTTTCAAGGCTATTTCACCCTTCACTTATTCATATTAGGAGAAAGGGGTGAGACCAAGGATATTGAGTTTCTGCCTCCATATGATGAACACCTGAAACTTGGATCCAACCACACATGCATCTTTTTTTTATCATAAATACTTTTCAGAGAGTTATTTATTGCTTGATAGTATTTCTGAATAGTATCTACATTTTGATATAGATCATGTTGGACAAATTCCAACTTCTCATTGATTCCTTATGTTTGTGCTTTGAAAGCAGTGGTGCCTATCGTTGTGTTCTCTGTTAGGGCCAATTTTTCCTGCAACTATTCTATCAAACTGTCCCGCTGAGTGATCATGCCTTTGCTGGTTTGCGAACTCTGGTAAATATCAGACTCCGACTGACTTTTTTTAATTCAAGGTTAAGAAGATGTAATGTATTTATTTAGGGAATCCCTAGTTGGTTCAAGATGTAAATATCAATGGAAAAAGAACTAGATAACAAAATATGATATATATATGTATAACATCATTACAGATATCATAGATATTGCTTCACTGCCTGCGATCCTGTTCAGTACCCCAGTGAATTTATCTACTTCTCCCATTCACTTTCCTTTCACCACTTCTATTAATGATTTTGCATTTCACTGATATGAGGGCAATCAATATATGAATTTCCTTTCATCATCTCTTTTGGACAAGATGGGGGAAATCAAATCATGAATTTCCTTTCACCATCTGTCTTGTATTTTAACATTTTGAAGTGGGTGCAATCAATTTTTTTGTAACATACAAGGGATGATATTTGTTTAAAATCTTTAAAATAAAAAGAAGGTTTGTCAACAATTTTAAGAATGCTCTGAAACTAACTGTCTTCCAATTTTCAGTACACCTTTGCCTATAGGAGAATTTTTTGGGGAGCTTTAATCATTTCAGGGATAAACCTTGAGCGAGTTTGTCAGTTTAAAATATGATATCAGAGCTAAAATTATCAGGATTATCCTAGACATACTTTTTCAATTAAAATCATAGGAATGTAAATATTTTCGCCCAATCTTGTTTTGAAAATTTGTTTTTGAGTTTTCAGAGTCAAGGTAAGTCTCTTTATTTCTATGAAGACTAAAAGGATGAGAAAGGAGAAAGAAAATATGAAGTGGAAAGAACTTGGGGAGAGGAAAAAATAACCAAATCAAGGATTCAGAGGATCTGAATAAAAAATGTCCTAATCTCACACAAGTTTGTGTATTAAGCTCAGACTTCTTTTGAGTTATTTATTGTTATTTTTATTTTTTATATCAGAGATTGTTTTAGGATTTATCAGCATGACACTTCAAGTTATATTTTTCTTCATCTCCAATTTTTAGGTCAAGTGATAATATCATCATGAGAAAAAATTCCTTCACATTTATATCAATCAAATTTTTTAAATTTTATTTGGACTATAAAGAAGACTAGGAACTCATACCTTATTTTCCTTTTGAATTTTCAGCAAGGAAAATTATTTATTTATCCCCTGTTTTTAGAGAAATCAAATGCTGGAAAGATGAGTGTCGAGTTTTTCTTGAGCCTCATCTCCTGTTCAACAAGATCTATTCTGCAAAAGGAATGAAATACAAAATATTAGATAATTATGTAGAATAGAGATGATACGTGATGAAGATGTTTTTTTTATTTCAGTAGTTTCTAAGAGGCTTTTAATATATTCTCTGTATTATCTTGATTAGCTACTGAATAATTTTTTTTTTACAATGCAATTTATTTTTCTTTTTCTATTTTTTTTTTTAATGAAGTCAAGCAATAAAAGTTTATTGAAAATATTTACAACAAGTGATCAAATGACTCAGATAATTTACAAAAAGAAAATAAAAAATAGAAAATTAAAATTGCCAATGTCAATCCAATCCGATATATACAATGAAAATATAAAAAGTAACTATTGCATGAAATGTTTTAAATAACGCCCATTGATAGGGGCCTCAAGAATCTCTCCATTAAGATTTTCGAGCGAGAATGAGTTTTTTCCCTAAGCAGCTGCAATTTTGAAGGGTCCGAAACAGAGATGATCGAATTTTCCATGTTTCCATGCAATTCCTTTCTAGCTTCCCATTTTAATACTAAATCACCAGGAAGAAACTCCCTGTCTTTATATTTCTTATCAAAAAGGCCTTTCATTCCTGGTATTTTTGGAGCTTATCATCCACTTCTACTCTGTTTTGTTGTACTTCGATGATTTTATTTATTCTTCTCGTAACATCATTCGACTCTTCATTTGCATCATGCCAGAGTTTCATCACAGGAAGAGAAAGATTAATAGGAAGAATAACACCAGTACCATAAACTAATTGGAATGGAGACATACCTATAGATTTTTTGGTGCCAATTCTGTTTTCCCATAAGGTATATTTTAAGTGTATATGCCAATCGTTTTTGTTTTCTGTCAAAACCTTCTTGATTATCATCATCAAACTCTTATTATATGATTCTGCAAGCCCATTTCCTTGAGGATAGTAGGTTGTAGAATGACCTAAAATAATATTGTATTTTTGACAAAAAATGATCATTGCAATAGATTTAAAATCCTGAGCATTATCAGTAACTATTTTCCTAGGACAACCAAATCTTGCTAGGATGTTTTCTTCCAAAAAGTTTATCACTACTAAATCTGTAGCATTCCAAGTAGGAATGGCTTCAACCCATTTCATAAAATAATTAATAGCGGTCAGAATCCATATGTGTTGAGCACTAGATTGTGGATGAATTTCTCCAATGAAATCTAAGCCCCATTGTTGGAAAGGAGCTTCATCTTTTACTGGAATTAAAGGTAAGGCAAGAAGATTTATCTTACCAACAAACAATTGGCATGAATTACAAGCTATGACCCTTGCATTTACATCGGTGAATAACTTTGTCCAATAATATCCCGCCCTTAAAATTGTGTAAGTTGTTTCTCTCCAAGAATGATGTCCTCTGCACACTCCTTCACTAAATTCATCAATGACACCTTTTGTTTCAGATTCTATAAGGCAATATAACAAGAAACCCAGAGGATCTTTCTAGTATAACTTGCCATCAATAATGCAATACTTAATTGCATGTAACTTTAAATTTCTTTCCTTGGAAGGAGTTATATCATTTAGACATTGAAGAGTAAGGAGATATGAAACAATTTCACTGTACCAAGATGAGGAGGAAAACTTATCTTCAATCTGAATAATAGTTGCTTGATCATCAATCTCTTCTATATCTAGAAGAGAATCATGAGACTCGAAGTTATTTATTCCAAGAGATCTGAAATTTAATTCTTCTAATAGCCTTTCCAGACCTTGACCTTTCACTAGTTTCGTTGGTTTAACTTGTAAATCAAACTCTTGAATTTTATCCAACCATCTACCTCTTCTTCCATCATTGTCTAGTTGAACCAATATATCTTTAATTGCATTTGTTGGTACATACGCAATTATTTTTGAGTGCAATACATATGTTCAGAAAGATTTGAGAGCCTTCACCATTGCATAAGCTTGTTGTTCAAGAATGTCATATCTTAGCTCTGCATCTCTTAGGCTTTTGCTAAAAAAGGCTATCGACTGTTCGAATCCTTCTTCATTTTTCTGAAGGAGAACTGCTGCAACAATATGTTCAGATGCAAAGGAGAAGATTAAAAATTCTTTTGTATAGTTAGGACTTACCAATACTAGTGCTTCTCCTATGGATTTCTTAACACATTCGAAGGACGCTTTTGCTTCTGCATTCCATTTTACCTCGTTGTCCTTCTTTAGCATATCTATAATCAATTTGATTATTTTAGCAAAATTAGGAATAAATCTCCTCAAAAAAATTATTTTCCCTAAAAAAGATTGAATCTCTTTTCTATTTCTAGGATTATTAATCATATCAATATCTTCGACTCATTCAGGATCAACTTTAATTCCATCTTTTGAAACTATATGCCCTAAAACTTTACCTTCCTGCATAGCAAAGTGTGATTTTTTTGGGTTTAGAGACAAACCAAATTTTATCCATTTGTTAAAAGTTTGTCTAACGTGCACCAAATGTTCTGCATCCAAATTAGAAAAAACCATCAGATCATCCAGATAAATAACAAAAAACTTATCTCTCTCGCCAACGAATGCATTATCCATTGCTCTCTGGAAAGTTACTCCTGCATTCATTAAACCAAAAGGCATTTTATCATCCATAAAAGTTCCCCATGGAGTAGTAAATGTAGTCTTTTCTCTATCATCTTCATGAACAACAATCTGATTGTATCCTAAGAAACCATCGATCATAGAAATTATGTTAGCCCCTACAACCTTCTCTAAAACATGATTGATTTTTTGGAGGGGGTAGTTATCTTTAAGAGAAGGTCGATTTAGGTTGCTAAAATCAAGACAGAGTCTTATTTCTTCGTTCTTCTTCCTAGCAGGGACCAAATTAGCCACCCATTTAGAGTATTTGAGGGGAACAATGATTTTTGCATTGAGGAGTTTTTTAACCTCCTTTTCTATTAATGACAGAAGAATTGGGTTTATCTGTCTAATATTTTTTTTGAAAGGATTAATACCATGTTTTAGGGGAATCTTATGCTCAATAACGTAATTATCATAGGTTTTTTAATATTCGTAAGACCATGAAAAAACATTTTTATATTGTTTAAGTAACTTATCATATTTACTCTTTATTTGAGCCGGAAGATATTTAGATATTTTGACCATCTTGAGATTTTCTTTTGTTCCTACGTTACAATATTCAACTTCTTCAGGTTGAGGTCGCAAAGTATACTTTAAAGGTATATCATCTTGGTCAAACAACCTTTCTAGAGGGAGAAGACCTATGGCAATTTGATTGTTTTTAAGTAAGAGCATTCAATGATTTGCAATTTTATCTTGGAACTTTTCTGGGTTTTCCCCTTCCTTCACAATCCAGGCAAGATCATTTTGATTTTCTTGAATAATGTGGGTCTTAGAAAACTCATCTACCATTTCAAGAAAATGTTTGATTTGTTCATCGTCTTCAAATAATTTCCAGTGTTGAACATTGTTTGGAATTGAAGTTTTATATCTCATCTGAATATGATACTTTAGCTTCAAAACAATAGGTGCTATGAAAGTTGCAGCAACTTTGGCTAAGGAGTCAACTTGTCGATTATGCATTTTGGGAATAGAGTGGATGTTAAAATACCATAAGAAATTCTCTATGAGATCCCAGGAAAAATTTGTATACAACCTCAATCTTGGATTCTTATCTTGGTATTGTTGTTTTATTTGTTTTACAATTAACTCAGCATCACCATAAACTATCAAATGTTTGATGTTTAGTTTTCTTGCAGCTTCTAATCCTAAAACTAAAGCTTCATATTCACACACATTATTGGTATAATAAATATCCCATTGTAATCTATAATAAAAAGGAATGTGTTAGCGTCAGAAGTCACTCCTGGATTGCTTGCAGGAGCAGAGCCTGACACCCATCAGTTTAATGTCACGATTTGTTTATGAAGGGATGATCAAATGGAAGAAAACTCGGAACAATATCGTCTCAACTCAGAAACTAGGCCAGGCATGCATGGGCGAGTGAGGTCTTAGATAAACTCCAAACAGTGAGTTGTAATAAGGGTGAATAGGGGGAAGACTTATTTGAGAAAAGTGTAGAGGACTGTCATAAACAACAGGTTTCTAACAGACTGTGAGAGAAAGCATCAAGATGCAAGATCCTCTTACACCCAAATGCAGGAAACCAGAGAAAACAGTAATGTGACAACAAATCATTTATCATAAAATAACTGTGCTAATTCACGTGAAGCATTCGATCATGAACTCTCTGGCATGAGATGAAAACATAGATGGAAAAAGGAGAACTGTTTGTCATATAACAAGAAATCTCAAATAGAGATACACAACCCAGAGAACTAGAATGTTTGCTGAAACTTTACAGTCAGGAGCTTAGCTCTACCATCGATAGATACAAAAATGGTCAAAACGCCTTCATATACTCAGAACAACAACAACAGTGGAATCGAGACATTGCATTGAAAGCTTTGCGTCTGCATGGCTTCTGACAATCAACATCTGCAATCTCTGAAAGATCATGCAACTTATGTCAGACGCAATCAAACTCATGACAGTTCCAACGGCGAATCGACGTGCCTTTAATTCATTGTCGGGCTTTCCCATTATGGCGGAGGCGATGTCTAACCACCACCAACTGCTTCAATAACTGCTTCATCGGGATTGAGGATGGCCCGACCAACTCGGTACTTTTGCGAAGTGGAAGACCCTCTTGCGCTGCCACCTGGATTAGCCAAGCAACATGGTGCATAGACGTGGAAGCCAACGCGAAAGATGAGGCACAACAACGGAGTGATGGGGCCATAACCATGAGGGAAAAGTGAAAAGAAATGAGGTGTAAGAGAGGCGGCAGGGGAAGAAATGTGGCGGAAGACGATAAGTGGAAGGAGTAGGATTCAAGACATAATGGGTGCGCTTGCGGTGGGAGACTAACGTGGAAAGAGGCGGGACACGTGGCAGATGATGGGTGGATGGTGAGATGGGAAAAGGATCCTACGGACTAGGAGAGGGGGGAGTGACAGATGTCGGAGGATGAGGAAAGGGCAAAGGGCGCAAGCCTCATCGCTCGATCGGGAAGAGAACACGTGGCACAAAAGATGACATGATAGGACAGGGGCCCATGTTGGTTAATTTCAGAATGACAGAGGATGCCCAGGTTGCTTGTGCACCATTGATATGGGCGCTCGAACTGCAGTCGTCAAAGAGATGCTCCTTCGACTCCGGACCCCCCCCCCTCAGCTTAAAGGTAGAAAGGCGGGGGGGGGTCCGGAATCACCTTGCGCATCGTTGATTCAGGCGCTTTGATCTTGTTCGTTGAAGAGGTGCACCCCGGATTCCGAAACCCCCCCCCTCCGCTTAAAGGTAGAAAGGCGACGGGGCTCTAGAATCCCATCTGTGCCATTGATCCGAGCGCTGTGATCCTAGCCATCCAGATTTGGTTTTCATTTAATCATGGGCGCATTTGCATCTCGAACTTAGGACAAGTGGGTTTTTAACCCATTCTTTACATTCTGACCCCCTTACAAGAAATATCGCTAACATTCGGCTCCATGGGGGATAGAGTCGTCCCTGTGATGCTCTAAGAACTCTTTGCAGATTCAGTGCCTTGCTGTTGGGCTATGGAGTCATTTATTAAACTGAAAACAAAACAAAAACAATATTTACAAAAAACAAAAGAGCCGACTGCGGCTCACAAAAAACATTTTTTCAAGAAATGCCCATTTATTGGGCCACTAAAAACTTCTTTGCCTTCTAGATCCTGCAAATTGTAAGTGTTGTTTGAACATACTTCAAGGATCTTGAAAGGCCCCAACCAGAGGGCGTCAAACTTACTGTGCTTGCCCCTGTCCCGCCTGGCTGCGTCCCATTTGAGTACCAGTTCACCCTTCTCAAATTCTTTCTTTCCGCTCTTTCTGTCAAAAGCCTGCTTGATCTTCTGCTGATGACTATAAGCCCTGTCCATGACTTGTTCTCTGACCTGCTACACTTCCACCATCTGATAAATCCTTCTGACCATATGGTTAGGTTCTCCTTCAAAGTCTTGAAGGAAATTCACCACAGATAAAGCGAGTTGAGTGGGGAAAATGGCCTCTATCCCATAAACAAGTTGGAAAGGTGAGATACCCAGGGATTTCTTTGTTGTTACCCGATCAACCCAAAGAGAAAATTTGAGCTTTGAGTCCCAGGCCCTCTTATTGTCCTCCAATAGCTTTTTGATAAGCTTGATTAGGATTTTATTGGAGGAATTTGCCAGTCCGTTTCCTTGAGGATAGTATGGAGTAGAGTGAACCAATGAAATTCCAAATTGTTCACAAAACTTGACCAGAGGCTCAGACCTGAAGGGGGCGGCATTGTCAATGACAATCTTGCTTGCGCAGCCAAATATGGCTATGATGTCTTCCAAGAGGCTGATGATTACTTTGTGAGAAGTGCTCCTGGTGGGGACAGCCTCTATCCACTTGGTGAAATAATCGGTCGCAGTGAGGATCCACCTATGCTGGGCACTTGAGGGAGGATGAATCTCTCCAATGAAATCCAATCCCCACTACTGAAAGGGTGCCGAAACCACTACAGGCTTTAATGGCAGAGATTTGAGTTGCTGCTTACCTGAGAACTTCTAGCATTTGATGCAAGCTCTGAATTCTCTGCAGACATCAGGGAACAAAGTAGGCCAGTAATACCCAGCCCGGAGGATTTTGTGGGCTGTGGTCTTCCAAAAATGATGACCTCCGTAGAGACCGCTATGGAAATCGAACATCACCTTCTGGGCTTGCTGAGGGTCCAGACATCTTAATAGTATCCCCAGAGGGTCTTTCCAATACAAGGCTTGGTCAACGAGACAATATCTGACCGCTTTGAGCTTTAAATCTTTGGCCTTGCTTTTTCCCAATCCATCAGGGGGCTTTAATTCTTGCAGAAAATACAAGATATCCTTGTACCAGGGACATGCTGCTAGTGGTATGATGGTCTGAGAATTCTTGCCAGATGACTCAGCTTGCTCATTGATGAAGTTAATCCCCAAAGCCTTGCAATTGGATTCAGCCAGCAGCTTGGCCAAACCTTGCCCCTTTATCAACTTGGTGGGCTTAATCTCCAGGTCAAATTCCAGGATCTTGGCGATCCATTTACCCCTTCTCCCATCTATGTCAGGCTGTATGAGAATGTCCTTCACAAAGGTTGAAGGGACATATACAGTGATCTTTGAGTGCAAGACATAGATCCTGAAAGCTTTGAGAGCTTTCACCAATGCATAGGCCTGCTTCTCCATGATCTCGTACCGGAGTTCAGCATCTCTCAATGCCTTGCTGTAGAAAGCAATAGGTTGTTCTCACCCTTGATCGTTTTTCGGCAACAAGACTGTTGCTACCGAGTCACCAGAAGCAAACGAGAAAATTAGGAAATCTTTAGAATAATCAGGACTGATTAGCACAGGTGCCTCAGTCAACGCTCTCTTTATTTGGGCAAAAGATTCCATGGGTTCAGCAGTCCATTTCACTTCATTGCCCTTCCTGAGCATGGTTGTGATGTGTTTCACCAACTCGGCAAAGTTTGAGATGAATCTCCTCAGAAAGTTAACCTTCCCAAAAAATGCCTGAACTTCCTTCTTAGACCTGGGAAGTGACAGGGTCTAAATCGCTTCCACCCTGCTTGGGTTAATCCTTACTCCCTCTGCTAACACTATGTGACCTAACAGTTTTCCCTCCTGCATAGAAAACAATGATTTCTTGGGGTTTAAAGATAGGCCATACCTCCGACACTTCAGGAAAACCCTTTTCAAGTGGCAGCAGTGCTCTTTATCCATCTTGGAGAAGACTGTGATGTCACCCAGATATATCACCACAAACTGGTCCTTCTCCTCGATGAAGGCTATGTCCATGGCCCGCTGAAATGTTGCTTCTACATTCATCAGTCCGAAAGGCATTTTGGCATACATGAATGTGCCCCACAGAGTGGTGAAGGCTGTTTTTTCTCTGTCCTCAGGCATGAATGATATCTGATTGTATCCAGAGAAACAATCAATCATGGATATTCTAGATGCACCGGTTACCCTCTGCAGTATGTGTTCCATGTTGGGCAGGGGATAATTGTCCTTTTTAGAGCTCCTGTTCAGGTTCCTGAAATCAACACAGAGTCTGATTTCCCCACTTTTCTTTCTCACCGGGACTAAATTGGCTACCCACTCAGAATATCTCAAGGGGACAATGATCTGGGCATCCAACAACTTCTTTACCTCTTTCTCCATGACAGGTAGCAGAATGGGATTTATCTGTCTCAACTTCTGCTTGAATGGCTTAGCCGCCTCTTTCAGTGGGATCTTGTGCTCAATGACTGATGTGTCATACGTCTTGAGGTCTTCGTAGGTCCATGCAAACACATCAGCGAACTCCTTCAACAACTTAGTATATTCGGCTCTCTGCTCCTCGATCAAATTCCTTGACAGCTTGACAAACTTAGGCTCCTCCGGTGTGCCTATGTTGCACTCAGCTGTGTCATCATCATCACCTGAAACTTTACCCTTCACTGCCACATCATTTCCGCCGAAAAGCCTTTCTAATGGGATAAGTACCCTAGGAATGTAATTGCTCAGTAGTTGAATAATCTGGTGATCAGCAATTTTATTTACAAACTCCCCATGGTGATGGTCACCTTCCATGTCAGGATCCTCATCTATGCGCAATGTAGAAAAGTCATCAATGGACTGGAGAAATTTCTCAATTTCCTGATCATCTTCAAACACCTTCCAATGTTTGACATTGTCTGGTACAGAGGGCCTATATTTTATTTCAACATCGGATCCGACAGTGGGCAGCGTGGGAACTTCAAGAAAACTAGCTGTGACAGCTAAAAAGTCGGCTGAAGCATTTTCCTCCCTTGGAATGTAAGAAATATTAAAAGCTAGGAAGATATTATCAACTAGGTCCCATACCTCATTTCTGTAATTCCTGAGCCGAGGATGCTTAGCCTGATAAACGTTTTTTACCTACTGGATGATCAACTCTGCATCTCCAAACACAGTCATCTCCTTAATTCCCATTTCCTTGGCAGCTCTTAATCCTAGAACCAGAGCTTCATATTCTGCCACATTATTGGTGATTTCAAATTCCATCTTGTATGACAGAGATATGGTCTCTTGACAGGGTGATATGAATACCACTCCGACACCTGCACCTATACTGGAGGAAGCTCCATCAAAGAACATCTTCCAAATAGAGGTGGTTGGAGGGGGTGTCTCCTGATTAAGAATGGGCTGCTTTCTGATCTGAAAAGGAGCCTCAGGGGTGTGGGTGAGCTACAGTAAACTGGAGCCCAAATCGGTGTCCAAATCATAGATGGGGTGATTGGTAGGGTTGGCTTCATCACTGATTATGTAGGCCAGTTGGGCTTCCCTGTATAGTCTTCTATGGTCCCCTCCAAACACTGGAATAGTGACATATGTGAGGTCCATCTGTAACGTTCCTCCAAGTCTCTTAATCCAAGATCTTGACAACAACAAGCCAAACTTGGGGGGAACATCAGCTACCACAATATCCATGACCATACTTTTCATGGGCAGCTGAAACAAAGAAACCACCAGGTCCTTGATGACTCCCAAACACTGCACCCTCCTGGAGTCAAAAGAATAGAGGTCATGATAGGCTTGGGTGACTTCTAGTCCAAACTCTTCCATTACAGTTTTGGGCATGAGGTTGTGAGAGGCCCCTAAATCCATAAGGCAATTATGCAATACTTTATCATGTATGTTCAGGGATGTGTAGAAGGGAGGGGATGAATCATCTCTATCTTCTACCATGGGACCTAGGACAACTGCAGGCCTTTCATCTTGGAGGTTTATGGAGTCTGTGAGAGGGTATGGGGTTTCATATTTCAACAGCTCAGAGAAGCGTTTTTTGAATTCCCCATGTTTAACTAACTCAGTGAGTGGCACAGGAATTATGATCTTTTGAATCTCATGTTCGAAATTTAAAGAAGATATAGGCCTTGGGATTTCTCTTATTTCAGGAACATGATTATGGACAATGGGAGAGAGGGGTTGAGCCTTCTTACCTTTGTGGACGTCTGCTACTTCATTAGCAGGTTTCTCTGTTCTAGTGGATTGCTCAGGAACATTAGGTGTTGCTGCCCTTTTGTTGGACCTCAGGTTATACCTGCCTCGACCGCCGCTAGCTTTGTCTCCCTTGATCAATTCATTTAGCTGACTGTTCATGAGAGACTCTTCATAAGCCGTCTGAGTGAGATGAGGAAAAGGAGGAGTGTCTTCTAGGCAGTGGATTTCAGGCTCAAGCTCATCTGTTTCTCTTTCCTCCTCATGGGAAACCAAATGGTTCTGAAAAGGAGCCTGAATTCTCTGGTCTTCTCTGTCTCTTCCCCTTTCTCTGTGCACAGTCGGGGGAGCAACATTATTATTTGGCCTCCTGAAACCTCCTTTATTTTCGGTGTTCTGAGGACCCTTATACATTTGTTTCCTTTTCACCTTCAATCTCTCCACCTCTTCGGTCAGAAACTTCATAATCTCGGTCAGCTCGTTCACTTGAGGGTGGGGTAACGATGGGCCAGAAGTTGAGGCTTAAGATCTTCCCTTTCTTCTGTCTGCATCAGCTTTGTTCCTCAGTCTGTCAGCTGCCAATATGTTGGATTCCACTTCTACGGCAGCGTCTTGCATTTGAGCTAAGGAGGTAGCTCTTCTTTCTCTCAATAGCAGGCAGAAATCAGGATCAAATGCACCAACATATGAGATTTGGGCAGAGGCTTCTGAGGGCTTTATCTCTGCAGGGATCTTATTGTACATCTTATTAAATCTTTTGGATAAGTTTGAGACAGACTCTCCTTCCATTTTCCGCAGAGACCCAAACTCTGTCATGTAATACATGAAATCTTTTCTATCTCCCCACTGCCTCAGGAAAACGTTATCTAAGGCTTCAATGCCAGCAATAGATCCAGGGGCCAATCCTTTGAACCATCTCCTTACCTCTCCATCTAGGCTCTGGACAAAGACTCTCATCCAGACGTATTCATTCTCGATATTCAAGTTGTCTGCATAACTGTAAAAAGTAGCTAGGTGCTCCTCAACAGTTATGTCTCCTTCCCTAGTGAACTTGGGCATGTATTTCAAATAGTCTCCAGCAGGGAGGGGATTCATAGGATGGGGAAGGATTAAGGGAGCGTATCTAGCAGCAACTATGGTGTCCATTTTATTCGGAGGGGGATTAGCACCAGCCATAGGAATATTAGGTAGAGGAGAACTCGGAGGAGAAGGAGTGTGGACGAGAGATGTCGGAAAAGAGGTTCTTGGAGGAGACAACGGAGAAAATAGAGAGAGAGCCAAGGGACCTAAATGTGCAGATGCTTCTCTCTGTGCAGTAGTAGAAATAAAAGGAGGGGTGGTGAA
This sequence comes from Picea glauca, assembly GCA_000966675.3. Lineage (NCBI taxonomy): Eukaryota > Viridiplantae > Streptophyta > Pinopsida > Pinales > Pinaceae > Picea > Picea glauca. The sequence continues at coordinate 290,468 of JZKD02S0094124.1, read as the reverse complement.
ACCTTCAGAGGCCTGAGGTCTGTGTTGAGGCACAACTTCCAGGGAGGGGGGAGTGACAAAGATCTCTCTTTCTGATACTAGACCAGGAGGAGAAAACTCAGCAGGAGCACTCCCGAAATTCAGAAAATGGGAAACCTCAGAGGAAGGATGACTAGGAAGCTGAGAATAAGAAAATGGAGTTCTCACGGAAGGGGCTGGTGTATTACCTGTTTCGGCGATGGAAACTTCTTTTGCAGAGCTCTTTCCCTTTTTGCGCACCGCTTCCGAGTCAGCTTCTGGTGTAGCTAAAGGCAGGTGTGGATGAGATCGCGTGTGTCTACCTTTAAAATCCACAATTGATAGAGCAGATTCTCCCCAGCGGAGTCGTCACAATGGAGTCGCCAGGTGCACAGTAGCAATCTTCAAGTTCTGATATCTGATGCACCTTCAGAATCAGCTGATCTTTGTCATTCAAATCCGGGGAAAATATTCAACTTCGTCCTAGGCAATGGTGCCAGAAATGTTAGCGTCAGAAGTCACTCCTGGATTGCTTGCAGGAGCAGAGCCTGACACCCATCAGTTTAATGTCATGATTTGTTTATGAAGGGATGATCAAATGGAAGCAAACTCGGAACAATATTGTCTCAACTCAGAAACTATGTCAGGCATGCATGGGCGAGTGAGGTCTTAGATAAACTCCAAACAATGAGTTGTAATAAGGGTGAGTAGGGGGAAGACTTATTTGAGAAAAGTGCAGAGGACTGTCATAAACAACAGGTTTCTAATAGACTGTGAGAGAAAGCATCAAGATGCAAGATCCTCTTACACCCAAATGCAGGAAACCAGAGAAAACAGTAATGCGACAACAAATCATTTATCATAATATAACTGTGCTAATTCACGCGAAGCATTCGATCATGAACTCTCTAGCATGAGATGAAAACATAGATGGAAAAAGGATAACTGTTTGTCATATAACAAGAAATCTCAAACACAGATACACAACCCAGAGAACTAGAATGTTTGCTGAAACTTTACAGTCGGGAGCTTAGCTCTACCATCGATAGATACAAAAATGGAGAAAATGCCTTCATATACTCAGAACAACAAAAACAGCGGAATTGAGACATTGCATTGAAAGCTTTGCGGCTGCATGTCTTCTGACAGTCAACATCTGCAGTCTCTGAAAGATCGTGCAACTTATGTCAGACACAATCAAACTCATGACAGTTCCAGTGGCGAATCGACGTGCCTTTAATTCATTGTCGGGCTTTCCCATTATGGCGGAGGCGATGTCTAACCACCACCAACTGCTTCAATAACTGCTTCAATAACTACTTCATCAGGATTGAGGATGGCCCGGCCAACTCGGTACTTCTGCGACGTGGAAGACCCTCTTGCGCTGCCACCTGGATTAGCCGAGCGACATGGTGCATAGATGTGGAGGCCAACGCGAAATATGAGGCACAACAACAGAGTGATGGGGCCATAACTGCGAGGGGAAAGTGAAAAGCGATGAGGTGTAAGAGAGGTGGCAGGGGAAGACATGTGGCAGAAGACGATAAGTGGAAGGAGAAGGATTCAAGACATAATGGGTGCACTTGCGGTGGGAGACTGACGTGGAAAGAGGCAAGACACGTGGCAGACTATGGGTGGATGGTGAGATGGGAAAAGGATCATACGGACTGGGAGAGGGGAGAGTGACAGATGTCGGAGGATGAGAAAAGGGCAAAGGGCGTGAGCCTCATCGCTCGATCGGGAAGAGAATAGGTGGCACAAAGGATGACATGACAGGACAGGGGCCCACGTTGGTTAATCGCAGAATGACAGAGGATGCCCAGGTTGCTTGTGCGCCATTGATCCGGGCGCTTGAACTGCAGCCATCAGAGAGATGCTCCCTCGATTCCGGACCCCCCCCCCTCAGCTTAAAGGCAGAAAGGCGGGGGGGGGTCTGAAATCACCTGGCGTGCCGTTGATCTGGGTGCTTTGATCTTGGCCATTGAAGAGGTGCGCCCTGGATTCCGGACCCCCCCCCCCCGCTTAAAGGTAGAAAGGCAGGGGGGCTCCGGAATCCCATCTGCGCCGTTGATCCGGGCGTTGTGATCCTGGCCGTCCAGATTTGGTTTTCATTTAATCATGGGCGCATTTGCATCCCGAACTTAGGACAATTGGGTTTTTAACCCATTCTTTACATTCTGACCCCCTTACAAGAAATATCGCTAACAGAATGTAGTACTCATCACTTGGTGCCATAAATAAAACTCCAGCTCCTTCTCCTTCGCAATATGTAGCACCATCAAAGAACATTTTCCACATCTCGTCTCTAAAATTCATATTTTTCTTTGAAAAATCTATTTTTTTATTTTCTTCTTATAAACATTCTTCAAAATCATCGTCTATGGATAATATACAATTTCCTAGATCTTGATAAACAATTTAGACTGGGTAGTTATTAGGGTTTTGGGGGTCACTTATAGTATAAGCTAGTCTAGTTTCTCTGTACAACCGAGTAAAATGTCCAGCAAAAATTGGAATTGTAGCATATGTCATGTTTAACTAGATCGATCCTCATAACTTGGCACCCCAAGATCTGGATAAAGGCATGCCATAATTGGCAAGAACGTCAGCAACAACCACATCCATAAGAATACTTTTCACAAGAACCTGAGCAAGATTGAAAACTAAATCTTTAATCATACCCAAACACTTAACCTTTATAGAATCAAAAGAGTATAGATCTTGATAAGGTATGGTAATTTGAAGGCCCAATTTCTCCATCATAATCTTAGGCATTAAATTATGTGAAGCTCATGAGTCTAACATGCAATTGTGTAGTAAATGATCATGCATAGTCAGTGTAATATAGAAAGGAGCAACATAATCCTTACTATTTTCGATGTGTGGTCCAAACATGATTGTAGGTTTCTCATCTTGCAAATTGATAACATTGGCTTGACATTCAACATCAGAAAAATTTATTGTTTTTGCAATTTTCTTTTTATAGATCGGATTTCTAGCAAGTTGAACTTGAGGCATTGGAATTTTAATTTTTTTCAGTTCATTTTCTAGATTGAAAGTCCCAATTGTTTTTTCAATTTCCTTGGTATGAACTTCGACTTCTTTATTTTATGGCTTCTTAGTCTGTACTGCTTTCGTTTCAACTTGCTTTGCTTGAGAAACTTGCATTTCAGTTGATGGTTTTTTAATTGCTGCCTCATTTGTTTTGTTTCAAGATAAAAGATTTTTTTGTGGAGTATTTACAAAACTCTTTTCTCTTGGCCTCAGATCATATTTATGTTGGAGCTCGACCATTATCAAATTAGCGGGAACTTTGTATGTAGAGTCTCGCAAATTGTTGATATTTTCATCATCATTAAATAGAGATTCCAGATCCAAGGATTTCTCATTATCTTGTTTGGTTAGGTGAGGCTCAAGATCATCATCACTGAGGTTGTTTAAATCTTCATCTAATTCATCATAATATTGCACCTCATCTTCCTGTATGAGATTCCCAGTTATAAAAGGAGCTTGAATCTTATGTTCCTCATTTTTTATTTGCCTTTGTTTTATCTAAGGAATTATATTAGGATTTCTTCTGAATTGATTTCTAGCGTATTGATTAGGTTTGGATTTTTCCATTTCCATCCTGGAAATATTATTTCATAAGTCTTTAATAATTTTAGCCATCTCATCCATTTTTTCTTCTGAAGATTTTTTTCCAGATCCAGAGGGCCCTGCTTGTTCATTAAAACGCATGGGTTCTCTTGTTCCCCTCTCAAACTTACTTTTTAATTTTTTGGATTCCATCATATTGGATTCAGTATATATAGCATCATCTTGCATCCCTACTAAAGTAGTGGATCTTATTTCTCTCAAAAGTAGAGTGAAATCAAAATCAAAATCCCCTGCAAAAGTAACTTTTGCAGTTGGCTGAGAAGGTGTAACTTCAACCGAGATCTTGTGATAAAGTTTATTAAATATTTGAAAAAATTCTAAGACTGATTCAGATGTTTTCTTTCTCAAGGCTCTGAATTTAGTTAAGTAATATAGATGGTATTTTTTCTCACCCCATTTCCTTAAGAAGGAAGTTTCTAGATCATTATATGATGGTATAGAGTCAACTGGAAGTCCTTTGAACCAAGTTCTTACATGTCCTTCAAAATTTTGTACTAACAGTCTCATGTAAACATCTTCGTGCTCAATACTGGTCAAAAAGACTATATGTTCTATTGCTGTCAAATCCACTTCACTTGTTAATTTAGAGAGGCTCTTCATGTATTTTTCAGGTAAATCATGTAGAATAGCAGGAAGAGCTAAGGGAGCATATCTAAAAACGACCTTGGAAAATATTCTTGGGGGTTGAACTAATATATTTTCTTGGCCACCATCCCCCCCACCTCCGACACCTCCAGTACCAACACCTCCAACACCAGCCATTGAAATTCTAGGGGATGAAATTCGAGGACTAAATAGGAGATTATCAAAAACTTCAAAAGACTGATCTACTAAAATTTTGACTACTTCGGAACGGTGTGAACGAAGCTAGGGAAAATGATCGTAAGGAGATGGAAGATCTAGATGAGGTGGGAAAAGAGAACTTGAACTCGATCTCTCATATTTACCAGATGTATAGATAGGAGAAGTGATAGGGGATGAATCTGAGTATAAAATTAATCTTCAGGGTTTTTGGAAACATAAACTTTTGCTTCAGGAAGAGAAAGAATCGAATGTGTACAAATGATAGTAGGAATTGAAATGGATTCTTTTTTTTCGCTGGTAAAAGTATCTGTCAACAAGATAGGGGTGGTCTGGATAATCTCAAATTTTACTTCAGGAATAATTCCTTCTGGAGTTTCTAATTTAACTTCATATTTACTTGTTGTTGCTTCTGTATAATGAACTTGTTTATATTTTTCTTTAAGAATTAGTTCTTCAACGAGAATCTTAACATTAACTTGTGTAACCCTAGGTTGGTAGATCTTACCTACTGATGTAGAAGTTTGTTTGAGATATCCCTTTGGTTTCAACAACTTTTTGGGATCCAAAACTAGTGTAGTATGCTTTTCATTTGGGTGTTTCCTGGTATTTTTTTCGACCGAATGCCATCTTTTCCTACAATGGAGTCGCCATGTGAAATATAAAGTGAACCTTATCATGTATTCAATATTTTTTCACCATCAAAGACCAAAATATAACTTTGTCGTTCTCCCAGGGAAAAAATGATTTCATTTCTCTGTTCCCCGACAACGGTGCCAAAAAGATGTTGTTCCTGAGATTGATTCTAAGGCTCAAAGAATAATGTCGGGAATAAAAGTTTTAAATGAAATGTTTTTATAAATGCCTTCTTCTACCTTCAATGTTCTGAGAAATAATCCTTAAGTGAAATTTATGATAAGACAATACAGAGGTTGTATCTCGTTATCTGAGTTGTAATTTTAATTTTAAATGATGTAGAAATGATTGACAAAATTGTTAAAACAAGGCAAGGTATCAATTACATATAAGTCTCACCTTGTTTGAAGTAGAAGAAAAATAGAAGACGTATCCATGAAAGGATATTAAGAATGCAACATATCATACAGGTCACAGGTCTTGTTTTTACTCACTATAATAACAGAGGAAAAATTGTAACTGAATGGACTCCTGATATATTATGATCATGGTAGATGTTTTACTAAATTGTAATCATTCACTCTTCAATAAATACAGAAGGAAATTCATAAGAGATGAAAACACAGAGGAAGCACAAAGCTCAAATGGAACGAAATGTAGAATCTTTGTTTGCACTTGTATTAATATTAAAAAATTCTCTCTTTTACATTAGGCTAGAAGAAGCCCTGAATAGATCTAAAATCTACATATTTATACAAAATTGTCTCAACTAAAAGTAGTTGGAATTTCCACAATATCTACACTAAATATAAAATACAATCATAATGCATATATTGTTGGGTTTTGATTTGATGTGCTGGCGCTTCCTATGTTCCTTCATTTTCTCCTAGATGCACTCACTTTCCTTTGTTCATTGAACTGGGTGCACATGTCCATTAAGGCTACCACAAACCTTGAACGTTCAGTTTTCTCGTCCAATTCAAAGGAAAACATCCTCTTTTGTACAAGTGGCATCTTTTCTAGATCTTCTTTACTTCTTGGGCTGTAATTTGACACTGTAAATTTGGCATTACCAACAACTCATTAATCTTAAAAAAGTCAATCTGATTCATCTGTTGGATGACTGTTTGGATATTTTCCTTATTTTTTTTGGAGTTTTCCTTATTCATTTCTATTTCAATTTGCCCCAGTGCCTCTGAGATATTGTTTTCTTCAAATTCAACCAAATTTGATTCTAGAGAAGATAGTGTCTCCAGAAAAGCCTCCTTTGCCTCTTTGGCAAGTTTCTTGCTTTCCTCTAGATTTGTCTCCCAAACTTTCAAGGACATTTCACCCTTCACTTGTTCATATTGTGAGAAAGAGGTGAGACTAGGGATATTGGATTTCTGCCTCCATATGATGAACTCCTGAAACTTGGATCTAGCCACACAGGCATCTTTTTTTTATCATAAATACTTTTCAGAGAGTTATTTATTGCTTGATAGTATTTCTGAATAGTATCTACCTTTTCATATAGATCATGTTGGACAACTTCCAGCTTCTCATTGATTTCTAATGTTTGTGCTATGAAAGCAGTGATGTTTATTGTTGTGTTCTCTGTTAGGGCCAATTTGTCTTGCAGCTTTTCTATCAAACTGTCCCGCTGAGTGATCATGCATTTGTTGGTTTGTGAACTCTGGTAAATCAGCTCGAGTTTATCCTTTAACTGCTTCATCTGATACTGATAGTTTAACTTGATTTTTTCTATGTCTTGATTCATTCTGCTTCTGACAATCTGTTTTGTACTGTGTATTTCATTCTACAATTGTTCCATCATGAGATATTTTTGTTGCATTTGTTTGGTCAGATTATCCACTGACCATTGGTTGGCAGTGGAAAAATCCCCTAGTGAATCTGCAACCTCCTTAGAAAACTCAGGATCATCTTGGTCTTTCCCATCATATACTACTTTCTTCCTTTTGGTATTTCTTCACGCAAGATAGGATTCAGATCATTTACATGAACGAGCTCTGAACTAGGAGTTCCAAAACTGGTCGCTAAAGGGGTTAACGAGGAAATAGTAGAGATAATTGTTGTAGAGATTTATGGACCTGTTGTGTTTGGGGTGCCAATAGAAGTAACTGGTGTAGAATGAGGAAAAAATTGTCCCTGATTCATGAAAACCTCAAACTGGATTAATATTTGTTAATCATTTTGACCTAGTAGTGATGTTTCAGTGTTTCATGGAAACCTGCATAGGAGATCTAGCTAAATCAAGTACAAACAAAGCTTATCAAGAAAAGAAGAGAGATTCAATATGGAAGAATGAGAAAATATATTCAAACTACTCCAATGAGTTGATGATTGATACATAGATCATGATCAATATGATACAATGAATGCGTGGAATACACTCATATATAGGGGAAAACATTCCATAATTAAGAAAAGCAATCAAGCAGTTAGCTTTCCTTAGGAATGCATGCATGCACAATAGTGATGGTAAAAATAGAAAGTCTAAATAGAACTAGTCAGTTAACTACCACTGCACTAGTGTGTCGAAAATAGAAATTTCTCCAACACCCCCCCTGAACATCACTATGGAGTAAAAAATGAGTCCCGACTACTAGGCCATTTTAGGTACTCATGTACAATGCAACTAATGAACATTGCATAAAAGTGAGGAAAGAGGGAAGACCACATGGGAACAAAACCCCCCCTCAAAAGATAATGTAACAAAAGAAGAAAATGGCAGCTGCTAGGCAACTGTGTTCTTCACTGCATGACGATCCCGCAAATTCTGAAACTTATGCTCATTGAAAGTCTTCGTGAAGATGTAGAAATCTTTATGGATCTGATGAAGTCCTTTGGCAACCTGTCGAGCCTTGTACTTCTTGATCGTGTGGACCCATCTGCACATGAAAATATTTCTTTCTGGTGGATGTGGAACTAGATTCCAAGTCTGGTTCTGTAGGAGTGAGTCATACTCCTTTTGCATGGCTGCTCACCATAATGGATTTCCCACAACCCTATTGTAGTTATGTGGATCAATAGATTTAACCATATAAAAATGCATGGGCATCACAAGTTTTGAAGATGAAAGTACATGAGAAGGCTCCTCATGCTGAGATCGAGTCATCCTCAAATCCAATTGATTACCTGCAAGGTTGCCTGCTACCTGAAGTGTGGTCTGTGCCTTCTTGGGCATCTATTGAAGCTTCGACGTTGTCCTCTTATCTGGATGTACTACCTGCTTATTTCCAAGTACATAATCTGATTGTATGGAATCATCCCTGATGTCTGAAACTGATGGAAGAACAAGAGTATATGCATGTTGCATTGGAGGTGCATGCAAAGTAATCTCCTTATGTGTAAGTAGAATAGATGAGTCATTGTCAAAAAACTTAGTGAATTTATACAACCTTGACCTGTGATCCACCTCACCAATTGCAATGATGGAATTGTCATGCATGTCAATTACTGAAACAAAATCTGATGTAAATTCAACCTTTTTACTCTTCTAAGTGATATGATAAACTGAGAGAAGATTCATAGAAAGCTTTAGAACATGTAAAACATTCTCAAAACTATCATTGTGGAGTTCCACTCTCCCTTATCTTGCTACCGTGACTGGAGTATCACCCCCCATGAGAATAGTGGCTCTTGAGCATGGACTTAAGGAAGAGAAAACTTCCTCTTTCACTGCCATATGATGGGATGCACCAGAATCTATAATCCATGAATCAGATGAGGAATTAATTGCAACAAGAGCATGATGATTACCTTTCTTAGGAGCAGGTTCTTCTTCCTTCTGCTTCTTGACTCCCTATGGAATGAAGTTTCCAAGGTTGTTCTGTTGAAGTGCCTGTGCCATAAGATCAATTTGTTTCTTCATGCATGTGGATTGTTCATGATTCGGTTTATTGAAGTAAGTGAAATGTTTTCCCTTCTTCTTCTTCTTGGAATCTGAAGAGTCTTTGGAACCTGAAGAATCGTTAAAGGGTTTGGAATATCCCTCCTTCCCATTCTGTTTGGATGACCCTTTTCCATTATGCATGGTGAGTGCATGTGCTTTGGGATCTTTCATGAGGCCCATCTGTATGAGTTTTGTCTGCTCTTGTGTAAGAGACTCAATGAACTGAGCCAACGTAGGCATTTTCCAATTT
>JZKD02S0094124.1:199790-281182 GCA_000966675.3 Picea glauca | reverse complement strand
TCATCCTGCTTTCAAAAGAGTCCTTCCAAGGTGGTCTAGATCTCGTTTGGAGTCTTGTATGTGGCAACATGAAACCAAAAATCTGTGGATATTAACTCAAGAAGTATTCATGTGGCCTCATCCTTACAGTTTTCCCATCTAATCTTCTCAATCGCTGATGTAGGTTTAGTTTATGTCGCCATCGTCAAATTATATAGTCCTTTTCTTTTGAGTTGGAATGTCGCCTTGGGATTCCAATCAAAATAATTGTATGGTGTGAGGATTACCACCAAGTTTGATTGTATAATAGTTGACATATCCATCTCTCCCACTGATTCCAAGAACCCCTAAAAATTTACTCTCAATTTGCAAGTGAAAAATTAAGAAATTAAGAATTCATATTAGCTTCAAGAGATGATCTTGAGACTTATTTTCTGAGTAAACAGTGAGGAATATCGCCAAACGACTGAAAGCCCACTTCCAAAATGGGTCGATTTACTTTCCTTGGGGTTGTTTCCTCCAAAACGTAATATTTTGGGAGCAATGAATGTGGAAAGGTACGACCACGGATTCGTATCAGTTTCAGGAGGCTATCTTGCGGCTCACTTTCTGAGCAAACGGTAAATAATCTCGCCAACGGCTGAAAACCCACTTCCAAAATGGGCCGATTTACTGTTAAAGTGGGTCATTTCCTCAAAAATGTAATATTTGGGGAGGAATAATTGATGAAAGTTACGACCATGGATTTAGCTCGCCGAAACCTTGATTTTCATTATTCTTTGGCTTGTCTGGCTTGCTCCAAGCAACATAGCTCTGATACCATGTTAGTGTTTCATGGAAACCTGCATAGGAGATCTAACTAAATCAAGTACAAACAAATCTTATCAAGAAAAGAAGAGAGATTCAATATGGAAGAATGAGAAAATATATTCACACTACTCCAATGAGTTGATGATTGATACATAGATCACGATCAATATGATACAATGAATTAGTGGAATACACTCATATATAGGGAAACTCATTCCATAATTAAGAAAAGAAATCAAGCAGTTAGCTAACAAATGCAACTGTTACTATGGGGTTCCTCGGATCTGCATATTTAACTGGTGTTTCTCTACCCAAAATTAGATTAGATAAGGCTCCCACTACATGAACTGTTGATGATGAATTTTTTATTTTTCTGACGGGCTTCCTCCCACATAGCTCCTTGATTGTCTTTGCATAGATCGATATGTCTTGCAGGGCTTGTAGGAGTCAAATTTTGATGTATAAATTCATGAGTTCCCCTGCAATGTCGAATTCAGGATATACGGTGGGTTTCTCTATCATCAGTCTTTCGGGGAATGAAGGGGAGGGAATTGCATCCTTATCAGAGTCTTGTGATTCGACTTTGTTCCTCCCTTACCTTATTTATTCTGTTATTACCACAGTCGAGGGTGTTATTGCTAGTTATTTTTCATTCCCCTGTTCTTGGGGGACGTCATCTTGTTCGAGAGAGATGATGCGCCCCGATCTTAACTAAAGTTCATTGCACCCTACTGAATTGATTTTCCCTTCTCCACTTTCCATAATCTGGATGAGATGAGCTGGTCTGTTATTGGGATTCAGGTGGGGTTGGGCAGGTAATTGAGGGCGCAATTATGATTGGGGCAATGGGAGTGGAGTTTGTAATGGAGGTTGGGTTTGAGAGGTCATCCCCATAGGTTGGTTATTCATCCCCATGGGGCGCTGCCAGTTCTGGCTCCAATTTGGGTTTCGGGCAGTCGAGTTAGGCCATTGTGGAGGGTAGGTATTATTTGAATTTTTCCAGGATGAGGTGGGGTATTGTGAATTTGGCCAATTGGAACTTGTAGTTGGTTGATTTTTCCAGTTGGGGTTTGTGGAAGACTGGATTGGCCAGGTAGGAATTGCAGGTGGGTACTGCTGGGGCTGCTAGTTCTGATTAGTAAATGGCTGACCCTACCCTGTGCTGCCAAAATTCTGCTGTTGATTATATTGTCCAGGATTCTGCTGTTGATTGTACTATCTAGGAAAGAAAGAGTAAGGGTCCTAAAATGTATTTTGAGGTCGGGACTGCCACTGATGGCACTGAGCCATTAGATATAATGGTTTTGTTTCCTCTTCTGCTTCTTTGAATACAACTTTCAATCTAGGAAGTGATGGGCATTCCTCTGTGTCGTGATCCTTGGCACAAATAGCGCAAACCTAAACTATATCCAAGGGGAATTCCCTTGGACCATGTTTCTTTCTACACCTGTGGAAAAATATAGCCAAGGTCTGCTCTACCTCTACCTTTTTTTGTTTGGTCTCTAATACATCCAATTGTGTAGTCAGAGTGCTCAAAATGTCTATTTTAAAGTTTTCCAGGAGATTACCGACTTCAGCTCGCATAACACCCCCGCTGGAGATATTGTTATTTCTTGTGAGGGACGTCTGCATTCCTGACCTGGTCTGTGTACTTCCTCATGAGCACCTAGTACACAATAGAACAATATCTTCATAAGTTTCCTGATAAATGTCATCTTTCCCCATTAAATTCAATGTTTCTACCCATTCATCTCTCATGCCTTTGATCAGAGTTTCTTTGAGTACTTCACCTAGTAATGTACCATAGGGTGATCTTTGCAAATTATACTGAAATCTTTCAACATATTCTTCTAATGATTCATTTTATTTCACAATCATTTGAAAGATTTCACCTTTTAGATCTCTGGTTCTGCAATAATCCTAATATTTTAACAAGAAGGTTTGTTTCATCTGGTCCCATGAATTGATGGTTCCACCTCCCAATCCCATGAACCAATGTAGGGATACTCCCTTCAAGGTAGAGGGGAATAGTTTTAATTTTGGGGGTTCAGAGATGTAGTCATATCCTCTACACAGGACATCAAATTCAAATAGGAATGCTTTCGGGTCTTCTGAAATCAGTCCATGGAAGGTTGGCATGTTTTGTAAGGGGATTACTTTCATGGGGGCATTGGCAATTGGATCAACTATTGGATACTCCAGCATGGAGGTCTAGGGTTGTTGTTTATTTTCTTGTGCCATTTGATAAAAAATGTGCCAAAAATTTTCAGGAGGTTCTTGATCCGGGTATTCTATTTGAAATTGTTGATTATTTGGTCTTCCAAGGAATTTGACTGTTTTATCTGGGATTTCAGATATGCCTTCTTCTTTCGTAGGAGACTCAGGATCAGGTGGTGGTGGTGGTGGGTATGCCTTGGCAACCTTGCTAGTTTCTCCTATTCCCTCCTCCAGATTATTAGAGCTTCCCTCTTCTAAGGGGTTGAGTGGTGGGGGATCTGTATTCTCAAAGCTCTGCTCAGTCCCTCCAATTTTTCTATGAATCTTAGCGTGGGCCATAGTTGGTGAAACTACTACCTGAGGGATTCGGGTGGGTCCTTTCCTAGGTCCAACCGAAGCTTGAGATTCACCCTTTTTGATGATTTCGTCTATGAAAGTGCTTCTTCCAGGGATCACCGAACCCTGGGTTTTGGTAATTTTTGGTGGGGGTTTTGTTTTTTCAAGATCCTTTTTTCTAGTCATACACACTTTACACAACAAGAAAAGAAAGCACCTACAAAGCCTCTTAAGTGTCAACTGGAGGTAAGCGTTGGCATAAGCATTTTTCTTTTTACCTGTTTAGGTTCTTACCTTCCGTCTTCAATACCTGGTCCTCTAGAGAGACAACTTATGCTACCTTTGACATTCTCCTCGGCAATGGCACCAAAATGTTGGTGTCTAAAGATGTCCTAAAAACAACCTTAGTTTAACATTAATTTATCAACCCGGAGATTCGTCTTTTATCTCAAGAATATCAGCAAAGTCTATGCAGGTAGCCTAAAATCGTGTAGCTAAACCAAATCTGAGTTCATCAACAATCAAGTTCCTCAAACGTTCACCAAAGATTCTAATAACTAAATGGAATTGAAATGTGATTACTAAGATGCTGTGAAATGGAAAGGAACTAATTAATCTATTTAATTCACTTAACTAGAAAGCAGTAATTGAATCTAACTAAGGACTTGCAAAATTAACTATCAATTATGAATTATGATTACTGGAAAGGAAATGAAAAATTACTCTATCTACGGAAAGAAACGACAATTATAATCTAATCAGAAGGGATAGCTAATGTAACTTTGTCGAAAGGAACAACTATTGTAACTTTAACCAAAAGGAACAACTATTGTAACTTTAACCGAAAGGAACAACAATCGTAAATCTAATAAAAAGGAACAGCGTGGATGAAAATGTGGGGAACTGTCAAGCAATAACTTCAGAAATGGAAATCATAATGGCAATCATTAATAACTAATGGAAATGTCTGTGTTCTATACACAAACAATCATAAAATCATTAACACACTTATGCATTTATCCTTGGCTATTGTAAAAGATATCTGAATCACAAAATGAAAATCAAAATTTGAACTGATACAATTACAGAACGAAACAGTAGCTCCTTCAGACTGGGCCCTCGGTCTTCAGAAGTAGTGCTACGAGAAACTCAGAGAACAGAAATGATAACAACACTCAAAACTTTCATTGATTCCATGGCTGGTAAAACATTTACAAAAATTGCTTGCGGAGAACAATTCTGAATCTAATTACTTGAATGCGTTTTTTCCTTCTGGTTTTCTGGATCTATTACCCTCTTATATATTACAATAGTTTGGATAAATCAAGCTATCCCGAGGATCAAAAGATCCTCAGGATTTCTTTACTATTATAAAATTACAATATAGAAAATGCATTATCTCCAAACTGCTTTGCACCTAAAAAGTCTTCAACCTCCAATAACTTGCGCATAGCCAAAATCTCTTTGTTTATCTTTGACAGTTATTTATCCAATTCTTCAACAAAATCAAACCATTCCAATTGTAAATTAGAATCTATTTAACAAAACTTTAATAACAACCCTAAGAGACATATTAATCATATTCTTTCCTATCTATCCCTAACTATCTAAAGAATCGATCAAAATCATATCATGAATTGTGGGAAAAAGGAAGATATTTATACCTTTTTCGTAACCCAACAATAATCCTCTAGGAAATGAAATTATCCTTCATGTAATAAGATAAGTCTGTAAGCTCTTCACTGAATGAAAACTTCTAATTGCAAATGGTAAAATGACTTGAAATTCGAAATGTTTTATTCTTAAAGTCTATCAATCTTCGTATTGATTTACTGACAAAGAAATTATTAAACATCTAATGGAATTTATTACCTAGCAATTCAAATCGTTAACTTTAGCCAATCATAAATGTCATTAAAACTTCGATGGTTTGGTGTTCGTAAGTTTTGAATGTGACAGGGTAGAAATTTCCTGAAGGTTGAATTTCCAAAGAAGTTAATCTCTAATTAATCGCTTTCATGTTTTAATTAATCATGTTTTTTAAAAATTGTTTTAGCCTTAAGTATTTCGAAAGTTTGGTATTCGGATATTTTGGATGATGTATGATAGAAATTCTTTGAAGGCCGAATTCCTGGAGTAAATGTTCAAACTATTATATGAATTTTGGGGCTTCAGAACTCCAAAGCTTCAGAGCTCCAAGAGTTCATTTGTTTAAAAGTGTGGTTCGTACTTCGATGTTTTGACATTCGGGAGTTTTGGATATAGCACAAGAGAAATATCCCAAAGCCCAAAATTGCAGAGTAATTAATTAATACTTAATTATGATTAATTAGAGTTATTAAATGTTTTATTAACTCTTTAAAACACTTTACGTTTTGTGATATTCAATACTTCAGTGCTTTGATACTTCGGCGGTTTGTGAACTCAATATTTTTTAAACTCCCGAAGGGAAATCTCCCGGAGTGACGTGGTAGAGATGACGTCATTCTTTGTGATGTGTCAAAAAAGGAGGAGTGACATGTGTTACTTGAAATCGAGCAAATAATCTGCACAAATGTTAAAAATAGTGCCACATGTCAACCCCAAAAAAGATTAGAAGACACGTGTCCTATGACTCATCTATAAGTCTTTTTAGGAATTTTCATGAGGACGTGTCTTTGGGACTTCGTAGATTCGGGGTTTTTGTTGTTCAGATTTCTTGAAACTCCCGAAGCGCTAAGTTCTGAAGTTACCGTTAAAAGATTTGTTCTAAAATTCAGGTGGCTTTTACATTTCAGAGATCACAAGAACCATTCGATCAAATTTGTGAAACTCATCGATGAGCGTTATTGTAAGCACTTTATTTATATATAACGAACAATGGATTTATTTTAAATTAAAAGCTAATTTCCTAAGTTTTTTCTTTTTAGTGAAATTTTATTTCTAAGAGGCAAAAACAAAAGAATAAAAGTTCAAAATTCTAAGTGTTCTAACAAACGTCACATCGAGTTGTACTGGCCTATCCATCCAGAGAATGTCGCCATGTACCTGGGCTAGCAATTGTTTGACGCACAACCCAACATTTTTACCGTGCCTGAAGTGCAGTATGTCCAGGAGGTTCATGATCCCAGAGTTGTAGAGCCATGTTATCCAATGCGCGGGCTCCATGATTGGTTTGCCTAAGGGTCCAATTTCCCTTGTGTTAACCAAGTAAGATTTCTTGGCTAAGTCTAGGAATTTTGTTGTGTCGCGCACATCATGTTATGAGTACCTTAGTTTAGGTACTTTCCCTAGCATGTCCTCAATGGTCACCATTGCGTCTGGGAGGTAGGTAAGTGTGATTTATGCGGCGTCACACACCTTTCTTTTCTTCCCAACGACAGATGGGCATGCTTCCATTGTTTCTATGTCATCTTCTTCCCCCTCATATTTCGGCTAGTTGGTGATTTCCTCGACCAACACATCCTCTTCATCATGACCCTATTGTTGACCCTTGTTTTCATCGGGTTTAGTCGATGTTTCGGTATTAGGGTTTGTATTATCATTCTGATTTCTAGAGATCTATTCCACTTCCCCATCTGTTGTTGTAGATGTTTTATCCTCAACCCTCATCAGGCTAAGTGAATCTATCTCTGAAGTCATAACATCTTTGAGTTTGATAAATTTCTCGGGATCCGACATCCTTTCCTTCCTCCTTTATCCCTATCGAGTAACCCGTATGTAATTTCCTGGAGCACCAAACTTTGGTGGTGTCATGTTGTATCCGGTTTGGAAAAATTATATCTTATTCACACAATTACACCTATGTCACGCACTTCTATCTCTCTCTATGCTAAAAAATCACTAAGTTTCGAGCTAACTCGTGCTTTCCACACTTTATAGACCCAATCATAAATGTTTTTCACTTTTTTTGTGCATTTGCACCGAGTCCAATTATTCCTGCACGTTGTCTCTCTATTTTGTCACATTAGTTGCTATGCATGACTTTTTCCACTTTCTTGTCGTTCAACCAACTTCTTCCTCTTTTTGCATTTTTCTTCTTTTTCTATTTTTGTATTCCTTTTTCTTCTTTTTATTGTCTTTTTATCAATTTTATTTCCTAATATCTACTATAGTACACTATATACATGGTTTTCTTACTATGCTATAACTATTAATAGTTAGTAGGTCTATTGTCCCTGTACATTTTCAGTCAACTATCATTCACCATTCCTTTCAGTTTTGTTCCTCCCAAATCCTTTAGCTGCATAGATCCTCCATTTGTAACAGTCTTTACTTCATATGGCCCTAGCCAAAGCATTTTGAACTTACCAGGGTGCTGCAAAAATTTGTTGTCATAGAGGAGAACTAGGTATCCATCCTTAAAGATCTTCTTCTTTATGTGTCTTTCATGCTAAGATTTGTCACTTGCTTTCTGTACCTCTTGTTGAAATCTTTCCAAAATCCTATCTTCTTCCATTTCCATCAGTTGACTTAACCTCTCTTGTATCGTGCCTCTTTCTGTCATATTGGTAATTGTTGCTACGCGCATACTAGGTACCATAAATTCTAATTACACCACTGCTTTCTATCCATACACCAATATGACTAGATTTTGTCCTACAAAATTCTTTCATGTGGTCCTGTATGCCCATAGTATTGCTGGTATGTTAAAATCCCAATCATCCTTGTTCACATTGTAGATCTTAGTCAAAGAATTTTCCAAAATCTTGTTGAAAGATTCTATTATCCCATTTTCCGGAGGATGATATGGTGTACTCTTATGGTGATAGAATTCAAACTCCTCAGTCATAGCCTTGATGGAACTGTTAATAAAATGATTGCCTTGGTCACTCATCAAAATCCTAGGAAATCCAAATCTTGTGATCACTTTCTCAAATAAAAAGTGTGTTGTTGTCTTTGCACTGCAATCTTTGACTGGTGTTTCTTCTGCCCATTTGGTCAAGTATTCGATTGTAGTAATGATATATCTAGCTCTTGAACTTCTTGTTGGTGAATTAATAGGTCTGGAAAATTCTATTGCCCACTTTTCAAATACCTGAAGAGTTACTTGTGGTCTTAGGGGCATCTCATCCCTCCTATTGGGTTTTCCAAACCTCTGACAAACATCACAGTTCTGGAAATATTCTTTGGAATATTTATGAATTGTTGGCCACAATAAACCTGCATGCAATACCTTATGTGCAGTATCTTTGTCTACATAGTGTCCTCCAGCTATGCCTTCATGAGGTTCTGCTAAAACCCTGGGTCGTTCATGTTCCAATACACAACTTCTCAAAATTTTGGTTGTGCCCATTTTGTATAAATGACCTGCAATGAGTTGATAATATGCAGCTTTAACTACCGAATTTTTCTTATTCTCAGTACTAAACTCCTATGGTGCAACTCTTGTACTTAATAATTCAATGATATCAGCGAAGTATTCATCAACTATTTGTACTGAAAATAACTTTGCATCATGAAAGTTGTCTTCCAAGTTGGTAGTTTATTCTCCATTGGTTACCCTTGAAAAGTGATCAGGTCTTGCATTCAACTTCCCTGGTTTGAATATTACTTCAAAATCAAATTCCTAGAATAATAAAAACCATCTACAAATCCTCCCACCCAACACTATCTTGTTGACTAGATATTTGATGGAACAATGATCTGTGAACATTTTAAAATGATTTCCCAATAAACAATATTTGAATTTTTGAAGTGCATACACCATGGATATGCCTTCTCTTTCTTCGGTGTTGTAATTATGCTCATATTATGATAATTTCCTTCTTGCAAAGGTTTTAGGATGATCTAAGTCCCCTTCTCCTGACTTGATCCAAGTGTTATTGTTGATGCATCTACATGCACATGAAATTTCTTTTACGAATCTGGGAACACTAATATAGGTGTTTTCACCATCTTCTCCTTTAAGGTATCCAATCCCTGTTAACAATCCTCATTCCACTTAAATCTAGTGTCCCTTTTCAAAAACGTTTCCATCGGTGCAGTAATTTGTGCATACCCCTTGATAAACCTTTTGTAGTAGCTTGTATGTCCCAGTGTGGCTCTTAACTGGTGCACTGACTTTGGTGGTGGTAAGTTCACAATGACAACAATCTTAGCAGGGTCAACCAATAAACCTTGTTTGCACACTATATGTCCCAACAATACCCCAAAAAGTGTTCCAAAAATGAATTTCCTGATTTTTAGTGAGATCTAACATTGCCTGCATATTTCCAACATTAGTCTTAAAACTTCTACCTGATCTTTCAAAAGATTATACATAGTCCATTCATCCAGATATACTTCTAAAAACGGATGTATAAATTCCTTAAAAGCAACTATGACCACCCTTGAAAAGATAGCGGGTGCATTCTTTAATCCAAAGGGCATGACTTTATATTGTTAGGGTCACCATTTTGTAGCAAAGGTAGTCTTATACATTTCCTATGAAGCTATTTTGATTTGATGGTAACCTAAGATTCCATCTGTCAATGAATATGCTTCCTGGCCTCCCACATTATCCAATACCTCATATGTGAAATGGGTAGGGAAAGGATCATGTAATCATTGATTTTTCTTTAATATACACAAATCCTCATCCCCCTTTGCTTCTTTTCCTAGACTACCATGTGACTAATCCATTTAGATTTCTCTATTGGTTCTATGATGCCAACTTCCAACATTTGGTCAATTTATGCTTTCATTTTATGCTTATACATTGGATTCAACTTGTAAGGTCTCTATCTGACAGGTCTAGCCTCTGGTTTTAGGGTTATCTTCATCTCACCTAGATCACCTACTATGCCTTTCATCTCTGTAAAGGTTGTTGGAAACAAGTAAATTTATTCACGTAGTAACTCTGTTATCCTTTCTAGTGTCTGTTCATCGCAATAGTCTCCAATTCTTGCCATTTTAGGATTTTCCTATGTCCTAATGTTAACTTTCTTGAACTTCATTGGTGCAGCAAATTCCTATGACTCCAGAGATGGAACTTCCACCTCTCTCTCTCCTTCAATCTATGTGATCTGAATGTTGTGCGTATCATATTCATCTTGTGCTTCCTCTTCGACATGATAACATGCAAGCAACTCTTTGACTATCTGTTTGTTCTGTTGTTGATATTCTGTTACAATTTTGATCTCTGGTTCATCAAAAAATCTCACTCCCCATATCAACTTCAGAGATAAATCAATGTTGGGGTTCTCATGCTCAAATGAGAAGGTTACTACAAACTTTTGTTGTAATATTGTCCTTCTATAGTTCCTCTACGCATTTACAGGTCTATGTACCAGTTCCCTGGGATCCCTTCCAATGTATGAATGAATTGATGGGGTCATTCCTCTAGTAGTGTCATCCTCCATTATGTTCTCCATTTCTTTGGGTGTTCAACCAGTGGTCCTTTCCCACCATACTTCTGAATTGTAGTGCTCCCATGTTCTGTGCCAAATCTAATTTGCAATATCCGTTTACACCGATACCAGTCCTAGATTGTTTCTTTGTGCACACTCCACCATCTTGCAGGTTTTTCCTTGAGTGAAATATCCATGGCTAAGCACCTCTAATTTTCCAAAACTTCCTCCTCGTAGTTTGTCAAGAATTCCTCTAAGTCATTTAACCCATGAAAACTAGCAGGTTCCCTTATCTCTATACCGACACACCTTACTACGCAGTCTATTCTTGTGCACCTCCTTGTGGAGACTTCATGTTATCTCTGCTACCAATTCTCCAAATCCGTGTCTGAGTCTAAAGCACACAATGTAATGCTTCTCCTGTTGAGTACCCCATCTACAGTTGGGTTGACATAATATTCTTCTCACACAGTGGTATTGTGAAAAATTTAGACATTCATTCTTATGATCTCCTTATGTCCTGCATAACGTACACCAAACAACTTATCTTTTCTCTTTTCCCTTATTCTGGTTCAGTTGAAATGTCAGATTCTTCAGATCCTCCTTCATCTCCTCTATTGCTAGATCTGTCTGTTGATACTGATTTTCTTCCAGTTGCAGGGCTGCTTGCAGAGCCTCTGCATGATTTTGGAACTGTTGTTGTCTCAAAGGATACTTCAAGTGTGGTAATAGTGAGTTCACAAATAATTGCCTATGTTTCATATCAGTAATTGAATACTTCAACTTAACTTTCAGATGTTTGAACCTATGATCAATCTCCCAAATATACTCACCTAGTTTTTTCTTGATTTCAATCATTTCATTCATGTACTAGTCTTCTGAACTTGGCTTCTGAAATTCGTTTACTAGTAATTTTTTCATCTATGTGACAGTCTTTGGTATTCCTTATGGACTCTTTACATCAAGGCTCATGTACTAGTCCAGTGCACGGTCTCCTAGTCTTATAGCTAATTGTGTGAGTTTTGTATCCTCCTCTGTGATCTGATTTGCTTCCCAGATCTTTTCATAGATGAATAAATTATTTTCAGGGTCCTATGATGCCTCTCCCCGAAACTCTGGTAATATGATCGTGGGATCTTGTCCTACCATTTTGAATTGTGTTGAACTATTTCCTACACGTAGTGTAGATAATTAACTATTACTTCCTGAACTTTCTCCCCCGGTTGATTGTCCTTGATTGGAACCATGTCATGTTTCTCCTCTTCCACTAAAATTCATTTGTCTAAACGTTGGTTTTCTTTCAGGTGTATTAGTCACACATGGGGTTGTAGGTTCCACACTGAGGGTGATCTGGAATGGAGTTTTTCCTTCTATTCCTAACCCTAGACCTCTTGTTTTCCTTTCATATGTTTCACACATGATTTCCTCAATCTGTTCCACGACCAGGAGATCCTCTGCTTCTTCTTCATAGCTTGCCAATCACTCTCTCTCGGCTATGGCCCTATTCTTGTTATTCATCTTATATGGATAAGGTCTTCCATTGAGTGTATTTCCATATTTTTCCATTATCTGATTTATCTTCTCATCTTCCATCATGATTGGGTCCATGGCCTCTTTCTGCTTCCCCTTATCCATCACTGGGTCCATATCTCAACCTCCTGCTAGTGCTTCCCCCTTTCCCCCATGCATGCAGGGAAGTTTAGTTGTCTGATTCCATGATCATCACACCTTTTTCATACAATAAAATATTGATTGAATTATAAAATGATTTGATGTACCTACCTATGGGTCCCTTCAAAAAATCCTTTACAAGAATGTAGGAATTCACAGTATATTCTACTCTAAATTCAATGTTAAACCCTGCAACAATACTGTCTAATTAGAAATCCACTGTGCACGTAAATATGTTATTCACTTGTTGTAATTGTGTGATATCCACAGGATTCCACTCTAGCTATATGATCCAATTTGTAGAGTGGTTTTCCTTCAACCCCAATAACAACTCTTGCAACAGATGCGGGAAATCATAGAAAATACCTCATGCAAGTCGCTAAACACATATTTATTGAGATATTTGCACGGTGTCAACTTAGGGTTTTTGTTTTCCTTCTACGAAAACTCAAGTTCCTTTTTCCTCAACCATCTTTCAATATCTGCCTTCATTGGATTCCATGGCCTGAACATTCCCTTCTATGCTTTTGTTCCATAGATCTCGTCCACTCAATCCTATGCAGTTACAGTCGGCAACGAATCCATTTGTTGGTTACTTGGAATGACCTAGGTTCTGATCTCAAATAGGTTTCCAACAAACACCCCCAAAACTATCGGTCCTCTTGGTAAGCCAGAAGGAACCATTGTGGACAAAGTGCATAGTGCACTCTCACAGGAGATAAATTTATGGGGGGCTACAATACTCAGGTGTTTGCAGTATAGGAAGGAGTGGGGACTATGTTTAGATTATTTTTCTTATACATCATCATCATTAATCATTCATCTACTTCTATGATTCATTCATCATTAACTTATGCATGCATGTTCTTATAACTATTTTTAACCATTCATTCTTTATCTAATGATTAACAAAATAGTAAAATCATTCATTAGAAACACATAGAACACAACATTTTACCATGGTTCACCCCCTCCTGGGGCTACATCCACAAATATCTATCTCTTCTTCTCTTTTATTCATTCTATCCAAAATTTGTGTTGCGTGCATTACATCCTCAAGATTACAATCAAAAGGAGGGTAAGTACCCTCTAGGAGGCTGACTAGATCACACCAGTCTCCTCAGCCTGTGACCTAACCCTCAAACACTATATTCTTCCACTGTACCACAATAACCATAAAAAAACTCACAACAATCACTAACATCTGAACCCCTAACCTAGACCTCCTAGGTATTTATTTATACTACTCTATTGGCTTATAGTCGTTACAATCTGTGTCAAAAATCCTAACCCTAACATCGTTAGGCATGTCTGCCTGCGCGCCATGTTGATTTTCCTCCTGCATGTTGCTTTTCCTTTTTTTCTGCATGCTTCTTTTCTACCTCCTAAGTCACGCGCTGCAAAAATATACCTTCTCTTCCAAAATTAGGTCCGCACCCAAAATATACCTTTCTCTCAACATAGATCTTTCTCCCAAAGTAGGCCTGCGCCAACAAGTGCCTCAAATGGGCTCATCTTTAAAGATGCCCGATACCCATTGTTATAATCAAACTCTACCAAATGAAGTTATTCTTCCCATTTCCATCACATACATCCTCAACATGTATTCAATCACCTGATTTACCCTCTCATTCTAACCATCTGTTTCAGGGTGATATGATGTGCTAAAATTTAGACTTGTTCCAAAGTCCTTGAATAGTCCTTTCCAAAATTTTGAGGTGAATTTGGAATCTTTGTTAGACACAATTGTCTTAGGTAAATAATGCATCTTAAAAACTTTGTGCATGTATATCTCAACAATGTTGACTACCTTGTGTGTTGAATTTACTCGAATAAAATGGGCATATTTCGTAAGATTTTCCACCACCACCATAATAGAATCGTGTTGTTTGGCATTTCTAGGAAACTTAGTTTTGAATTCCATGGTCACAACTTCCCACTTCCACTCAGGAATAGGAAAAGGTTGCATCAAACCAACTAGATGTCTGTGCTCAGTCTTGACCTTATGAAATTCGAGACATCTCGCAATAAAATCTACAACTTCCTTTTTCACACCTGGCCAAAAATATTGCTTCTTGACCATGACAATGGTCTTCTAGTAACCTGGATGTCCAGCATAAGGAACCTTATGCATCTATGAAAAAATTAGTTTCTTTAACTCTTGACCATTTGGCACATAGACTTTGCATCTATACATGAGGATCCCATCCTCTCTCAACTCATAATCTTCAAACTTTTGTTGCGACATGCCTTGTTGTAAAGTCCCACTTATACCCATATAGAACAGATCTGATTTGGAAACTTCCAAAATTATGTCGCAAAATATATCCAGTACATGTTAATAGTTGTGGAATGCATTTCATGCACCCTCATGTTGAGTGTGTCAACCACTTTTTTTTCCTTACCTATGATATGCTTTATGCAAAATTCATACGCGTTGAGGAACTCTAACCACCTGCTTTGTATGGTATTCAAACTTGGTTGTCCAAAGAAATATTTTAGACCATAATGGTATGTTCTCAACTCAAATATTTTAATCATGAGATAATGTCGCCACATCTTCAAAGCATGCACTATGGTTTTCAATTCTAAATCATGTGTATCATAGATCCTTTCATTCTCTTTCAACTTCCTTGACTCATAACATATCACCTGTCCCTTCTTACTCAAGATCCCACCTAGGCCTTCCTTGCATGCATCTGTGCACACGACGAAGTCTGCATCTAGATCAACAACCTTCAAAATTAATACATTTGTTAACAAACTCTTCAAGTGTTGAAAACTCCTTGTGCAATCCAAATTCCACTCAAATCGACCATTTTTCTTCTATAAATATGTAATTGAATGCACAATCTGTGAGAATCCTTTGATAAATATTTTGTAGTACCCTGCTAATCCCATAAAGGATCTCACTTGTGCAACATTTATTGGCGTCGGCCATTCCTCAATGGCTTTTATCTTCATTGGTTCCACAATTATTCCTTTCTTTGAAATGATATGACCCAAGTAATGAATCTATCGCTAATAAAACATACACTTACTCAAATTTTCATAAAGTTGGTGCTCCCTCAACACCTGCAATACCATCCTCAAGTGTTGTTCATTATCTTACTCATACTTTGAGTAAATAATATTTTCATCCAAAAATACAATGACAAACTTATCTAAATACTCTCTAAAAAATCCATTCATCAATCACATGAAGACAATTGGTGCATTCGACAGCCCAAAAGGCACCACTGTGAACTCGTAATCATTGTACCTTGTTTTGAAGGTGGTCTTACTGATGTATTCCTCTTTTATTCTCACTTGGTGATATCCAAATCTGATATCTATCTTGGTAAACATCCTTTCTCCACTTATGATCCAAAAAGGATCCAGAGAAGGCTAAGAATAACTCATAACTCGCAGAGGCAACTCAAGATACTCAGAATGGCCTTAGCAGACAGAGAAAGGGAAAAAAAATTCAAAGTTCCCAAAACTCAGTGAAAATGACATTATCACAGAGAGCACGTCACAAGATTTCTAACAGTTCAAATGGCTCATCAATTAGAGTTACATATTGAAATATATTCACGGTCAAAGTTTGGTCAACCTAGCCTAGTCAATAGGGGGATGAGTGTTGTACTGTTGACATCAGCATCCATATGGATGATGTCAACATCTGTACAGTACATGTGGCATGATGATGAGGCATGGCGATTTGTCAATCTGTATGATGACATGGCACTGGCATGGCAGTGGATGGTGTGGCCGAATGGGAGGTTGCCACATGGCCCAATCAGGGGTTTCCATGTGGCAGGGGGCAATAGAATAATGATAGCTTGTATCTGATTTTTGAAAAAAAATATGGATTGGTGGGTCTGCCAAATCTGGCACACGACACCAAATCTAGCCACGTCCTAGCCTTTAGCACCTTGGATAGAGCCATCGCCAAAATTGGCGGGACAAGATTAAATATATATAATATATTGTTTCAACTATCAAACAAAAAAGGGGAGGCCTGTGGGTTTGACCCTGAGACCTCCTCCCTACACTACACCTTAATACTCATACCATAACCAATGGGCCAACAACCCCTACATTGTATTGAATGCCAAAGATTTTACTTAAGAATTGAATCCACTGAGCCCTGGAAGAGGAGGAGCGTGTGTGGTACGGTGTGGACATGCAGTTCGAGGAAAGTATAATCATTTATTACAGGTTACAAGGGCACAAAAACCGAGACAAAATTCTTCTTGGGTAGGGGAGTGCCAGAGTCAAATCGAGGCCTGGAGACAGTTATTTTTGGGTAATTCGACGCCACAAATTCAATGGTGTTGTTTGTTTTCTGATCTGAGAATTATTTTTGTAGCTTGATTTCAGAATGAGGTATACTTATGTATTTTTCCAAATTCTTTTGTTGACTTAATGAAAAATCCTACCCATTTGAGAGTAGGACCTGGAGACGTAGTCCATCAGGGACGAAATCCGTTATAAAGTTTTTGTGTTCAGAGTTGATGCTTATGTCTCTTCATTATTGAGCTTTTCCTTCCTTAATGGTGCACTTTAATTTATGCTCATTTAATGCAATTATTTATAAGTCACTCGATGAAAATATCCCGGATCATGTTGGTATCAAAGCAGTCGTCTTTGACTTGAATTGTTGAGTGTGAATGCTTACTAGGGCCAAGCATAAACATGGTGAAGGAACTCTTAATACTTCCAATCCCGAAGTTGATCGTGCATCTTGAAGGAAGAAAATGGTAGAAGAAGAAAAGCATGATGAACACGAGAAAAACTTTCATATGGTCTTTTATCGCATGTCATAAATGGTCGAACAAATGTATGGAGATTACGAGAAGAGGATGAACAAGAAAGGGAAGAAAAAGGAAGCACATGTTGATGATGATGTTTTGGTAAACCAAGGGGCTGAAGGAGATCCTCCTGAGCCTCCATCTTCACCTTCAAGTTCTAGTTCTTCTTCCTCTGAGCATTCTCATCATTCTCATCATTCTAGCCATAAAGCCTCATTTAAGAAACCATTATTAAATCTTGATGTAAAATTTTCTTTACTTATGACTAATGGAGATTATAATCCTAAAAATCTAGATAATTGGATCCGACAGGTTGAAGTATATTGTCGTGTTCAACATATTGATGAAGAGGAAGTTAAAGTGAAACTGGCTTCTCTTTGGTTGGAAGGCACAGCTCTTGCATGGTGGGAGAGCAAGCTTCAGGACAAAAGTAAGTGTGGTAATATTCTTTCCTCATGGTCATAATTTAAATCAACAATAAAGAAGCAATTTTATCCATTAGGGTATTTACATAAAGCAATCATGGAATGGAAAACTTTAAGGCAAAGTAAAGGTCAAATTGTACAAAGTTTCACAGAATAATTTAGGAAGAAAGATCTTGCATCAAACATTCATTTGGATTCTTATGAAACTTTAATGAAGTATATTGGCACACTTCACAGTTATATTCCTCATACTTTTCTCTTGTTTAACCCCACTAGTCTTGACAAAGTTTGTATGCAAGCCACTCACCTTGAGAACAGGGGAAAGCATGTTCAAGAAGATCCCACAAAGAAATCTTCCAATCTCCCACATAAACCTTTCAAGAAGTTTAAAAGGAAGGACAAGAAGACTGCCACAGTGACGAGAGAAGGAGGAAATCCATCTTGCACTTATTGTAAGAAAAGCAGTCATGATGTTGAACATGGATGATTTTAAGGATGGAAATTTATTTTAAAAAATTAGAAACCTTGGAAAATCTTACTAATCCTTGATATGTCAACGATAAATGTTTGGAGATATTTTTGTAAAAATAATCATATTTCTAAGTATGTTATATAGTTTTTATAAATTTTTGGCGATTTTTAAGGTAAAATAATGTTATCCTATAGAATTTGGGTGAATCATTTTTAAAATAACGAATCTAATTTTTGGAAAAACCATGGAAAATTATCCCATGAGCGAAATTTATCCCCTAAAATCATCCCTAATGTCATTGATGAACATTGTTGGAAACTGCATCCAGAGAAGAGACCAAAACAATTCGGTGGAAAGGGGAAGACAAAACCGTTTCTACAATGCAACAAGATCTTGGTTTCGATTTAGGGGACGAAGGAAAGATCACAACGGTTGGAGTACAAGGTAAATATTCCCTTCATGGTAGTTCAAGCTCCAATAATGAATCTCATGATGATGAACAAAAGAGGAATGAATTATTTCACATAAGAGTTGTATCTAAACACATTAAGATGGATACATTATTTGATCTGGGTTCCCAAGTACACTTAATATCTGAAGCACTTGTCAAGAAGATGGGTCTTGAAACGAAACCACATATGAAGCCTTATCCTCTTTGTTGGGTATGTAATAAAGAAAAACTTAATGTCACCAAACAATGTAGGGTCATATTTGATATTGCTTCAAAGTTAATTGA
Source organism: Picea glauca (assembly GCA_000966675.3). Taxonomy (NCBI): domain Eukaryota; kingdom Viridiplantae; phylum Streptophyta; class Pinopsida; order Pinales; family Pinaceae; genus Picea; species Picea glauca. The sequence goes on along the minus strand of JZKD02S0094124.1, from coordinate 262,430 downwards.
TGAAGTGGATTTGGATGTTGTACCACTTGATATATGTAGCATAGTGTCGAGAAGTCCTTATCTTTATGATAGAAAAGCAGTCTTCTTTCATCATGAGAACAAATACCACTTTACTAAGGGAGGAATGGAATATATTTTTAGAGCTCACAACATGAGGGTAAATACAACACTTGTTAGTGCAGGGAAAATGAAAAGACTCATAAACAATAATACGATATATGTACTCATGGTCGTAAGAGAGAAAGATGTCGGGACATCCGATGGTTTTGAAGGATGTTATTCTTCCCATAAAAAAGAATTAATTGATATTGTTTCTAAGTATGATGATATTTTTCAAGAACCATAGGGATTACCTCCTAAGAGGGAAATCCAACATCAAATACATCTTCAACATGATTATCCTCTTCCTAATGTGGGCATGTACAGGATGTCAGATGTGGATATGACAAAGATCAAGAAGTAGGTACATGGCTTATTGGATCAAGGGGTCATCAGGCCTATTTTATCTCCTTGTGGTTCTATGATCGTGATGGTACCAAATAAATATGGCACATGGCGAATGTGTGTTGATTGCCAGGCCTTAAATAAAATCAAGGTGAAAAATCGATACCCTCTTGTTGAGGGGTCCTAAATCCCTTTAACTCAACAACAAGAACCAAACCTACCACTGAGGCCCAATTAGACTCTACAATGTTTGATAGTGGAATGGTTCTCCAGATATTTCTATCCGGCCAAATAATCGATGGGCTTTACGTAGTGATTGACAAGATATCTTATTGTGAAAGTTCCCCCTTCAGTTTAAATGTTCTCTTTTTGTATTTTTCTTTTATTAGATGGGTCTGATGAAAATATGTGTGCTGGTATAAACCAGCTGGTAAAAGGGGGGATGTTAACTACTGAAGAAGGATGAGCTTGGGATAACCCTTGTGCTCAAGCATGCAGACAAAGATTTTCACACCTGTGACAAGCCTAGTACTAATACATCAACTTGTTGGTATTTCAATTATTGACTAAGATACAATTATCGAAAGAAAATATACATGTAATAAAATGATGGAAAGAAAAATAGCTTCCTTAGCTCTAATCATTAATCACATACTGACACAATGATTTGATTTCCATCATTAAGAATAAGAACTACAAAATATTGAATCAACTAAATTATCAATAGATTCAGAAACTCTTACTCATTAGAACATCAATTCATGAGATAAAGTCGGAAGTAATTCCTCCTTAGATCCAATCACACATGCCTTTGATGGAAAAAAAAAGTTTGTCTCCAATCCGAAACATGACTTCTCAATTAAGGTAGCTCGGAAATAGTTCTTTACAATTCCAAAAATGAGGGCCTTTTCCAAAACCATCGACCCTTTCTGAAAGGTCGATCCTCTTATTTATAACAATTCATTAACTAAAGATAACTATCAAAATTGTAAGCTAAGTGAAACAAAACATCGCCACATGGTGCTTCCATCTCTTTGTCTTCTAATAGTCATCAAATGGATTCACTAAAATGGATGACTCTTCTCATACTCTGACCATTTGACGAAGAGTTCCTCGCATGTGTTGGCATATGGAAATATGTGTTGGTCCATCGGGGCCAAAAGGATTTCTTTTACTTCTACTGCTCGTGTCTGATACTTAACTATTTTTACACTTAACTACTGTAATATTGTTCGAGCCTTGATCGGGTGCTCCATGAACTATTGTACTTGACCTGGTGCCATGCTCGCCACCTTTTCTATCTCTGCATTCCAGGCCAAGTCTTTTTTTGCATGTTGTTTGACTATGTCATGCAAGTCGACAAAGTCCTCGGGTGAGCCAAATCCTGGGAGACCAATGTCTTTCATCTCCTGATTAATCTTGACCCAGTTCCTTTCGTAATCGGTCGATTTTTCTTGAATCTCTCACTAAGGTTCTTGGGCCATTTTCACCTAGTATTCGACCACCTTCCTTATCCTATCTATTCTTCTGTCCCTTAGAACCCGAATGTAATGCTCTTTGGTGTCTCAGCCCTTTTGAACTGCGCTAATGTAATATATTCTTTCCACTGCTTGGTGGGCCTTATCGTACCATGTTTCCACGTCTTTGCAGGTCGCTAGTGCCATAAGGGTTTCTTCTTGAAAGTTGCCTATCCCTACAGTGAAAAGGTGTCGTTCATTCATGAATTTTTCATAGGCGTCTTGGAACTCACTTCTCAAAAAAATTGTGGCTTGTGTGGAGTCCTGATAGTATTTTGCCAAATGGCGCAGATGGTCCAACTCCTTTAGCACAGTGGCTAGCTCCTCTTCATATTTTCTTTCTCTATCCAAGGTGGTATCTGTGATAGCCATGCCTACGCCGATAATCTCGGATGTCTTGGCATGCTCTGTACTGATCATGTTTTCCTCTATGTTGATGAGGATCAAACTGTCCAACATAAGCCTCCTCTTCTCAGTGGTTCTATTCATGATGGATTTCCTCTTTTGGTCGTAGGTGATTTCTTGTATATCGTCGACCTCATCAACAGGTTTGGGGATTTGTTGTTCTCCCCAAGTTAGAGTATTTCCCAAGCTTCCGACTGTGTAAATATGTTCTAGGATGGGTTCCTGAACCTCTTCTACATGTCCCAATGGCTTGAATTTTGGTTTTTTCTCATCGTCTGATAAGGTATCGGTCAAAGCTGAGGAACCAAGGACAAGTTCGGTACTTACTTTATAATCGGAAGTTAAAATGTCGATTTCTTGTTCTGGAATTTCTTCTTCCTCTATGTCTGATCCTAGCTCATCCCTGGAGCTCTCCATTGGGGTTCTCAGTATGTCAAGTGACTCAACGTCTAAGGCACTTTCTACCTCATGCTTTCTCTGTGAACGACTCTGAATTGGGGCATAGGGACATGGGCTAGATGCTCTCTCAGGTTCTTTCTCCTTTGTAATCTGCACTGGAGTCACCAGGGACACCTCTTAAATTTCCTCATCATCGTAGATGGTTATCAAATCGAACAAGGGATTTGGTACACTTGTTCTCCTTGATGTCCTCCCTATCTCTGTTTGGATTGAAATTTTCCCTGGTGATTTGATCTGTGGTGGTGGAACTTCAGGGTTTTCTGACCCAGTGATTTCTTCAAGTTGCATCGGCTCTAGGCCACTTGGTTCTCCTCGAATTTCGATTGGGTCATCAGTGGGAATCCTTGTCATTTCTATCATATAAGGTTCATTTTCTAATTGATCAATGATTCATTGTGCCCCTTATAGGAAGAGTAAGCCCCTTCTCTATGCTTCTATCATCTCTGCCGCTCTGATTTCTTCCATGGCTCTGAGGGCCTATTGGGTCGACTGCTCTATTGTTTAGACCTATTCATCCATGCTCATGGCCTTGAACTTGGTCATATTTGGGTTGGTCATTCTCTGTATCACCTCATCCTAGCCCTAGGTGAACTTTGTGAAAATTTCATCCTCAAACTTATCATGAGTGTACGACCAACAGAATGATACCTGTGAAGCATGTTGGAGGACCAAGCCTTTAGGATTGTTCTTGCAGAATCAGCCTGTCAGGAACCTGAATTCAAGTTGGCTCAACCCTTCGTGTTTATATTGAGCGGTATCCTTTACTAGATAAAACCCCACATGGAAACCGTAGGGTATGAAAGTCTTCTTCTTGTCCTTGACTAATGTGGCATTATAGCCCTGCGGGATAGTCTGATAGAAGATTTCTGCCATGACGATTAGGTTTGGGACATGAGCGGGTAGGATATGTGGTGCTCCAGTGGCCTCGAACACCCTGATATAGGTTGAGTGTTCATCTAAATACCAATGGCCTACCTTTTCCACCATTTTATTGGCAACTGCGGATAATATCGAGCATTCCTTATTAAAAATAATAAAATGAATACGGGCGATGAATTCATCGCAGATGAGTGCGTAATATTTTTTGTACCTGTTCTCCCATAGTATGTTGAAATAAACGTGGACTAGGAGCTCTGCAACATGCCAGCTTAAATTCATGTCAGCGAAGACATTCCTTGCGCATAAGCCATCGAGCAGGTATGAGGCCATGTAGAAAGTGGGTGGCTCCCCTTCTTTCGACATCTAAGCATGTTTCCCATAGATGCTCAATTTTTTAGAAATTATTTCTCCCGAGTTGAAGATGCTCCCGAAGATCGCCAATGTATACGCCAAAGGAATCCATCCTTCTGAAAACTTGGAGCAGTCCTTTTCTCCATATAGTCGGCAGATGAGAGACATCAAATAGATGTATGGCTCCCTCGGGTTAATCGTCCCATACCATCAATTTCTCCGGTTAGTGAACTTCTTGTCCTCCTTCCACCATGAGGCCATCAACCAACTGGTGTCATGGAATTCATAGAACTTCACTACAAAATCCGTGTTTAGTCGTTCCTCTGGATCCCTGATCTTGTAGTATTTATGGACTTCTGTCGAGAGGAAAAATCTGACACAACCATCATTCTCATCGTTGATCAAGCACCTATGCCTGTCCATATGATCGATTACCCATTTCAGAACCACTATGCAATGGAAAAATAGGGTTCTACTTGCCACCATGTGTAAATATGAGCGTTGGCTGTTCGGGAACACCTGGTCATCGAGCGCCCTTATTTCTGGGTCACTTTGTGGGATATACTTTAGATACTCCTCTCGACTGATTCTATTGAAAAGGTCCCCCCACTTTGGGAGCACTACTTTGGATCCAGTGCATGCTTATGTATCACCAAAGGATGGAGGCTGGACAAAATATTTCTTTGTTGATGTTTAAATGATATGCTCCACCCTGGGAGCGTACTCCAACTGCCTCATGGTCCCCGAAGAAGAACCTTCACCTGTTTCAGATTATTTCATCTTGGGTGCTCTCGGCGAGCGTCTGGTGGATGGATTTCTCGGTGACATCTTACCTCTGCAACTTGCTTAACCTGGTTTTGATAATCTGAGGGTCAGTACAGTCTCGAGACGCTCACTTTTCTCCTTCGGATTCTCTGGAATTCAAACTTGTGCACAGAATGAATTTTTTCAAAACCGTTCTAGAGATTTAAAAAGGGATGAACTTACCTTGTTGCATCAACCATTCAATTTGGGTTATGATTGTAATTTCATTAATTCTTCCACTAGATCTTCAAAGATGTTTGAAATTAAATTCATCACGGGTTGACGGCGTAGGCGTGGGTTGTAACGTGGTCTATCGACGATTTCAAATTGTTGTTCTTTAATCGGTGCATGAGGTAGCAACAAATGCAGGATCAAGCATTAACTGGTCTATTAAATGTCCAAATCCAATCGTATATTATGCCACAAACATCCCATAATTTTGCCAGTACAATTGGTGGGTCAGGGGTCGGGATTGTGTGTCAAACACTTTTCGTGGATATCTTCTTGCAACAGCTCCAATGCCAATTGATCTTGTCGTACAGAGTTGACGTGGCACAACTAACTAGGAGGCATGACTAGGACCTAGGGAACCTTAATATGAATAAGGATGAAACTAGGTCATACGACCCCCTTACATGGTAAAGACACGTGGTATTCAAGATCAATGACTTCATCTGCTCGTTTTAATCAAAATCGAGACTTTATTTAAGCTATGCATTCTAAAATCCAATCCTATATTTACGACGCCGAAAAGTGTCAAGGATCGGTGATCGGTGATAAACCTACCCAAGTGCTCTCGGATCGACTCTCTCGAAAACGTCCCGATGCCGAAAACACATCATGGATTGGCAATCGGTAATATGCTTGTTAGACAAAAAAAATGGGTTTAACCTTTATAGATTTGCTCGAACCTGATAAATCGCATCGATCATCAGCTATCATCGATTTTTTTTTTTTTACGTCCTTCGTTAATGTATATCTTTCCCATATTTTTCCAATGTCCAAGGGGATCAGCTATATCTTGAAACTTCGTGTGAATAACTTATGCAAACCAACTCCACCTTATGCCGACGTCGATGGGGATTGATGCTCGATGACTATTGTAGCTATGTGGTGTCTTTACTTGCTTGAATATTTTTCGACGTCGAACATGAGCGTGTTCGGTGCAGTGTTAGCTGACGATTCTCAATTCGGGTGTTAAGTTCTTTTAGACATGGGGTTTCACAAGTTCAAACAAAACTTACTTGATGATAAGATTCATGAAAAAAACACAAAGATAAACCATTTCCCAAACTGAAATCAGTTCAGACAGTGAAGAAAACAAGTGGTACCCAAAAAGTGATAAAATTTCATAAGTCTTTTAGGGTGTGTTGAGTGCTCAACAAATGGTGACTTACTAGGTGAAAGCAGAATCTTTGTTCCTTCCTCAGGCTTAGTTGATGTAGAATCTAGTTAAGAACTTAAATGGTTTTGTTTTTTTATCAAAGTCTCTTCTATCCTTTCGTTTGAAATTCTTCTGGTTGGTGAATTTGGGCATGCCTGTCGGGTTTCAACCTTTAATCCACTTTTTTTCCCTTTAACCATGACCCACGCCCCCTTTTGACAAGAGTCGAGTAAATCATTCAATGGCACCAGGACTTTTAGTTATCATATTTCACTTGTTGCGGTGTTGCTCCACTGCCAACAAGCGTCCATAGCCCCGACAGAGTCACCCTGATGTCAAAGACCTTGCTCCACTATCAGCGAGCGTCCATAGCCCCGGTGGAGTTCTCTGCATACCTTCTCCTAATTTGCACTCATTTGATATAATTGATTTATTTTTTGCAGAGATTCCCTGAGTGAGTGGGAGAGGAGGATGTTTGTTATCTGCAAGATGAGATGGTTAAGGTGAAATTTTTCTATCTTAGTCTTGAGGTACATGTGGTCCTTTCCAGGTTACTATATTTCCCTTTAGGTTTTACCAGAACACCAGGAAGACACTTCATCACTTGCCAAGGTTGTTTATTTGCAGAGGTTAGATACATAACTCCTTTAAGGAAAGAGTAATTCACCCAACATTCCTTGTGTTGTATGTAAGCATGAGTCAGGAACAGAGTTTGGTATATCGTATAAAACAGAAATAAAGGACTCCACAATTATCCTACCTAAAAAATAAACTAACATGAAAACACAAACACGTTTTTTTTTTAACAGAAATATTGTTTTAGGGCTTGGCCATTCACAGGGAGGGCACTAGGTCCCCCCCTAAGATTTTGCAACCGATACATGCCTACCCTAAGTTTCTCATCTACCTAAAAAGGTCTGAGCCATATATTCTAAAACTTTGAATGTTTTTCCTTTGGATCATTCGCTCTGTCCCATTTCAGGACTAAGTCTCCTACTTCAAAATTCTTCTCTTTGGCCTTATGCTTGTCAAACCACCTTTTAAATATCTACTGATGAGAGATGAACTTTGATTTTGTTTTCTCCCTTTCTTATTCCAGCATGAGGAGAGTATCAATTCTCTATTGAATAACCGATGAGGGTTGTCCTTTAGAAACCTGAGCAAGCTGAAGAGATGGAAGATATATATCGTTCGGGAGAATGGATTCTTGTATGTATACCATAAAGTATGGTGAATTCCCTATAGCTTCCTTAGGTGTTACTCTATCGGCCCATAAGAAATTGTGAAGTGAACTATGCCAATTCCTCTGATTGTCTGCAACTGTTTTCTTCAATATCCTCCATAGGTTCTTATTGGTTGATTCTGCCACTCCATTTCAATGTGGATAATAGTTTGCAGAGTATCTAATTATGATTCCTTTGTCTAGGGAAAACTCTGGTAATAGGGTGGAATAAAATTAAGAGGCATTATAAAAAACAAGAACGGAAGGCGTACCAAAACTTGTGATCAGTTTTTGTTCTATGAATTGGATTATCACCTTTTCCTTTACATGAGTCAGAGGGATGGCCTTTGCCCAATTCATGAAACCATCTATGGCAGTAAGTATGTATCTATGTTCTTTCGAAGAACTCGATGTAATTTATCCTATGACATCTAACCATCATTTCTTAAATGGTCTGGAGATGGCCACGTGTTGGAGTGGTACAACTGCTCTCTTTTCCCTCCCCGCGCTCATTTGACAAGTTTTATAGTTTCTATCATGTGTGTGAGTGTCTCTAAACAAAGTAGGCCAATAATAGTTGACTCTCAGTATCTTGTGAGCGGTGGTATTCCCTGCAAAGTGTCCACCTACAAGACCATCATGGATCTCCTTCAGAACCTTTTCTATGTCTTCACGTTCGATACATCCTAAAAGTACCCCATCATAATTCACACGGAAGAGCACTGAATTTATGAGGCGATATTGTGTCAATTTTAGTCTGAGAGCTCTCATTTCCTTAGGGTTTAGGTTTTCTAGGAAAGTCCTGTGATGAAGGAGCTAAGTTATTTTACCATACCAAGACTCCTGCTCTGGGGGAACATATAAAGATTCACTAAGCCATAATGTCAATTCATTCTCCCACTCGGGGTCTTCATTTGCTTGGTCCTGGGCTTCAACAACCAGTTTACACAATCCTTGTCCCTTAACCAATTTGGCAGGTTTTATATCTAGATCGAATTCTTGGACCATTGTCATCCATTTTCCTCTTCTTTCCCCCATCTCCTGTTAAGTGAATAGGGATCAGACTACAAGATGAGGCACAATGACTTTGGTGTAGTTTTTTAGGATGTAAGATCTGAAATGTTTTACTGCCTTGTACATCGCATAAGCTTGTTTGTCTATGGAAAGGTAATTTAGTTTGGCCCCTTGGATATTAGTGCTCATAAATGAGATCGGTGCCTCATTGTTGTCATCATCTGTTTGAGTTAATAATGCAGCTAACAATTGGTCGGAGGCAAAAGTATAGAGGAAAACATGTTTGCTAAAGTCGGGACTTCACAACACTAGGTCTCGAGATATTGTAGTCTTAATATTGCTGAAAGAACTTTTTCTTTCGTAATCCCACTTAAATTCATTATCTTTGCGAATCATTTTTTTTAAGGGTTTGATAGTTTCAGCGAAATTGGGGGTGAACTTCCTCACAAAATTAATTTTCCCAAAGAAGGATTGCATACTAATTTTATCGTGGGGTAAGGGAAGTTGAGCTATTGCCTTAATTCACTTTGGGTCTATGTGAATTCCTGCTTGAGATATAATATGACCTAGTAGTTTCCCTTCCTCGACACCAAAGATAGTTTTCTTAGGGTTTAAAGATATAATGTATTTCCTACACCTTTCGAAAATCTGGGTTAGGTGTTGGATATGATCTTCTCTATTATTTGAATAAACAGTCACGTCGTCCCCGAAAATCTATGTCCATGGCCCTTTGGAAGGTTTCCATTGCATTAATTAACCCAAAGGACATGTGTTTATAAGAAAATGTTCCCCACTTGGTTCAGAAGGTAGTTTTCAATCGGTCTTCCTCTGAAACTAGAACTTGGTTGTAACCTGAAAAACCATCCAACAAGGAGAAAATATCAGAACCAGACATGGTCTACAAGAGTTTCACCATCGGTGGGACTGGGTAGTTTTCCTTTTCGGATGCTCTATTGAGGTTTCTAAAATCCACACACAGGCGGATATCCTAGACTTTTTCCTGACAAGAACAAAACTTTCTACCCAGACAGAGTGTCTAGCCTAAAATATAATCTTAGCATCTAGTAATTTATTTAACTCCTGACACATGAGGGGTTCCAGAGATGGGTGGTACTTCTGGAGCTTCTGTTGGAAGTGTTTTACTCTGGATTTTAACGATATTGTGTGATGGATAATACGAGTATCATAAGTTTTCAAATCTCAGTAGGACCACACAAAAACATCTTGATATTCTATGAAAAGTTTGAGATAGGCTTTCCTTTCTTCTTTAGATATTGTCTTGCCAAGATTTATATTCTTATGGTTTTCCGGGGTTCCTAGATTTATAGTCTCGTACATGGGACAGGAACTCCCTGTCTTTGTGTTTTTTGACCCTTTAAATATTTCCCTTAAGTCAAAGAGGTTCTCCAAATTGGCTACCCCTTTTGGTATCGTGTGAAACCTTGGTTTGTCAGTCGAGTGATTTGTTTCACCTCTTTGTTCATGGGGATCGATTTCTACTAGTTTCTCTTGGAATATTTCATCGTCAATAGCCAGGTCTTTAAATTTTTCCTCATTGGTTAAGAAGTTTATGATCTGTTCATCGCCTTCAAAGACTTTCCAATTAGAAATATTGTTGGGCACCAATGGTTTGTAGAGAAGATCCACAGTGAGCCGGGAGGCTTCATAGTCTTATAAAGGGGATATCCTCGAGGTGACAATGGCCAAGGAATAAACAAGACTATTCTTTGTTCTAGGGATCATTGTAATGTTGAAGGCTTCAAGATGTTTTATTAGCCTGTGCACTTCCTGTTGATAATTCATCAGGTGGGGAGAGTTGTAATGTATAGTGTTCCTTACTTGCCTAACAATAATTTCAGAGTCTCTGAAAACCTTTAGTTCTATAATGTTTAAGTCAATGGATTTCTTTATCCCTTGCACCAAAGCTTCATACTCGGCGGTGTTATTAGTGCATTCAAATTCTAGTCTGCAGGACATGAAATTTTGTTTCCCCTTAGGATCAATGAGGATACACCCCGATCCTGGCCCTTCTTGTGATTTAGACCCATCAAAGTACAAGGTCCATACTTGCGAGTGAGAATCATTAGCTTCTAAATTCTTACTAACTTCTTCCTCTCCCCTTATTTCGTTTGAGGTTTCCAATAGAGGTTCTTGACAAAAGAGGGTTTCTTCCGTCGTTGTCGGTACATTTTCTTGAAATGTCATTTCGGATTTTTGAGTAAGAGAAACATCAAATGAGAGAGGGGAGAAACTAACAGAATCAGAATTGCAGGAGTAGTTGCCTAGTACAAGGAAATATTCCAAAGAGGGTTCATTGAGGGCTTCTAAATCGGTGACAATATGTTTGAGATACCTTTCCCTATCGATCCTGATCATGTTTGCGTGTCCCTTTAATGGAAACCAAAGGTGAGCTGAGTCTGTGCTAAAGTATTCATTCAACTTCTCAGACCAATCTAGACTAAGTATAAGTCCATAAGCTTCTGGTATATCTACTACAATGATGTCAATTACTTGAACAAATTTCGGGTGTGTCGCCATTCTGATCATAACATCCTTGAGTTCTCCCATAACTTTCACCTGGGTTCTATCCAATTGTATCACATGTTTATCACTTTTGAGAGGGATTGCGTTTAATTTCTTGGAGATAGATAATGGAATAACATTAGAGGATGCCCCTAAGTCAACTAAAAAATTATGGAGGTTTATGTTGAAGACTTCAAATGTCAAGAGGAACGGTGGGATAAAAGGATTTCCTTTTTATCTTCGAAGCAAGTGTTTACAATTGGTTTATTTCCTATATCTGCGGGGGATGGATTTTCTCCTTGTTCAGTGCTTGTTATAGGAGTTTATACTAACTTCAAGGCTTGTAACATAAATTCATTTTGTTGGGGAATTCTACACATGTCCATGATCGATACATTTTTCTTTAATCTTTTTAAATCTTCTACTATGTTTTAGTCTATCTTGGGAGATTCTCATGTATAGATTTTTATAGGATTTATTTGGGAGACAAAAGGTTCTTTTGGGTGATCGAATGTTTGATTTTCTCTCGAATTTTTAGAAATGGTAAGTTTGTTTGAGACCGACTGACCTCTACTTCATGTTTTCACAGCCAAGACCTCAGCGGGTGTTTCTTGAACCTCAAATAGATCATCGGAAGGCATTGGTGAGTCAGGGTCCCACAACAACATGGTTGTTTCTTCTGGCAAGTCAACTTCTTCCTGATCAACAATATTTATCATTGAGCCACTTGATTTCTCAGTAAGGGAAACCTCGTCTATGAACCGATTGGCCATCAAATTCATGGCATGCATCCATTATGTACAGTCTCTTTCAGAATGTTTCTCTTGATGATAAGTATAGAAAGAGTCATATGCTACATTGCCCAGGTCAATGTCTAAGTTGGTTTGGGGAGGTTCAATTTCTTTGAACGGAGGGTTTCTTTTAAAAAATGGTTTATAGGGCCTTTGGCCTTGGTTTCCTTCCCCTACACTTTTTTTCATGTCTATGAATTCATTTGAAAACTTCTTTATCATCCATTGTAGGTACTCTATGTCTCCACTTCCCTTTTCGGGCCCTTGTTCGGTTTGTTTCCCTGGGGGTCTGGTCAACAAGAGTTCTCTCCTGGGTGGAGGTTGAGCTTCCTTATTAACTAATGAGACCTATCCCTATTTACATCCCTTCATTTGGAATTCAATTGTTTTGGCTTCCTCAAAATTCTCAGCTAGGGTTGTTTTGGAAACCCTTTTTACAAACATGGAAATAGAAGCAGGGAGAGCATGTTGGCCCTTGACCAAGTTTTAAGGAAACATTGGTCGTGTTTGACCACTTTTGAGACTTCAACAGGCTAGTCGAAGATGGAGCACCCATATAGAGTTGAGATCATGGGATCTTGCTTATTTTGTGGGCTTGTGGACCCAACAAAGGGTTTTAGGGTTTATGTAACGGGTTATGGGATGTCGGCCCATGGGTTTACCCATGTTTAGGCCTTTTTGTAAATGTATAAATAAGTAGCTAAAAAATGTAAGAAGCACTCTGTGTTTGGCTATATGCATAATATGTTAATGTTGTCTTAGTGCATAAGATTTTAAGTTTCTCAGTGCAACAGACTGTGTAAGGCTTTGTGCTGATAAGGAGTTGGCTCTGTGCCTTGACCTGGTTTTGGGGAATGTGGATCTAGTGCATTGTGCACAGATCACCTATCTAGTGCAAAGTTTCTCTCTGTGGCTTTGGTAACATGAGTAGATGAATGTAGAAGATTGAAGACTAATAAAGAAGAAGAAGACATTGGTGGACGTAGCCCCACACTGGGGTGAACCACGTATATCCTGTGTCGAGATGTGCTTTGTGTGATGTTGTTTATGTGTTTATATTCTTAGCGTTGTTGTTTTAATGTATGATAAATAGATCGAATGTTGTTTCTTAGTGCTTAAAGATGAATGAATTCTAGATCTGAGCTAATGTTATGTGCTAAGTGAATAAAAGTACTTGATATTTATGGTTACTGCGTTGATCTGTAATAAGGATTTTATCTACGATGTGAATGAGATTCAAGGACTAATGAAAATTGTTGTTTAAGTACTTTGTTAAGTATTGTAATCACAGATCTGTGTCCCAGCTTGGTTGTAGACACTTGAGTCCTGCAATCCCCCCTGCCTCTACCTTGGGTGACACTTCATCTGCTTCACAGGTGTTGCCAAAAGGGTCAGTAGTTAGGGTTTTTTGGTGCATTGTTAAAGCGTTGAACCTTGGGTCTGCCCCGGTGCCAACAAATGGTTATGTTGTTGGGACATGAAACTATGATTGTTGGGAACTGAAGAAAACAGAAAGCTCTGTGTGCAGATCTGTTGTTGTAGTGCATAGTATTCTACTTGACTTGCAAAGCTCTGTGCTAAGAAAGAAACCGGATCTAAAAGAAAGAGGTAATATCTTAAAGCTTTGTGCTCTTGTAAAGGTAAGATAAGTGGAATTTTTCTCTTCGAAAGTATGAATCTAGGTATGTTTGATAAATTTTTTCCTAGCCTGAATTTTAGGGCACAGTTATAAGAAAGAGTTGATCTGAATAAATTTGATAGAAATAGAGAAAAATATGTTATTTCTATGCACATAAAGAATTTTTGGACTAATAAGTGGATGCAGGAACCTAGAAAGAATTTTTCTAGATTGCAGGTCTAACAGTGTGATCCCAATGCACAGTACAGGAGAGGCTGGGGACCACTTAAAAGAAAGAGAGAATTGACAGTGTGTTATAATTGCAGAAGATCGAGACATGTTGCTAAGGAATTCCTTGGTATAGGTCCTATTTTTCTTTGTTGTAAAGATATTGGTCATAAGGTTGAGGATTGTCCAAGAATGTTTGCTAAAGTTGAAAAGATGAACATGAGACAAGAAACCTATAAAGAAGGTCAAGAGACTAAGGATATGTTAGAAAATCAGAAAGAGAAAGAATCAGAGAAAGCTCAGACTATGTTAGTATAGTTCAAAGAAGTAATGGAGGACCATAAGGATGTCAGTGTGTCAGAGATCTTGAAATAAAAACAATGCATAGTTACAAGAATAGAAGACTTTGACATAGACTATGTACTAGATGAAGAAACACATGTAAACATGCCAGAAAGAACTTGGGAAATTTTGGGAAAACCTACTATGATACCTTCATTGGGAAGGATAGGCTTGTTTAAAGGAAAGATGATAACCCTATGTTGAAGAGTTACTAATATACCTATGATTGCTAATGGAACTACAATTGAACAAGAATTTGAAGTTATTAGGTTTGTTGAGAACAACGCCCCTTTCCCACTTTTATTAGGAGAGACTTGGATTGAGAAAGATCAGATCAGAAGGAAAGCAGAGGAGGAAGCTACAAAATAGAAAAATCAATAACTGAGGGACTTCATAGCCAGAAAAATAGAGCGACTAATAGAAGAACAAGAGGATAAATCAAAGCAACAAAGGACCGGAGAATTAGCTGTCAAATTTGAAAGAACACAGGAAGACTTGAAGAACCTATCCATGCAAGAAGAAAGTATGTCCACCCAGGACCTAGTAAGAAAAGAGGTATTACCTCTGAACCCTTTGAAATAACATCAGCAACGCAAAGTCACTATGCTAAGAAAAGATAAGAATAATAATGGGAAGAGGAATACAAAAACTTAGATTACAGGAAATAAAGAAAGAAAGCTCAGTAAGAAGAAATCCAAGTTGGAAAAACTACAGAAAGCTCCAAAGAAAACTTCGCAGGAGGCAGATCTACAGAACTTGAACATCATTGGAATAGAAGAACATCGCTTGAATAGCATAACCATGCAGAATGGGACTTCACCATGGTGAAGCTATATGAACATTGGAGGTGCCTCGACCATTTGAATAATGCTCTAGAATGGATAGAAACACAGCTATTGACAGAAATAAAGCCGCTAGACCATTGAGACCGTGCCATAACAGACTGATTCGTATTGATTGAGGCATTCCTACCCATTGGAGGAATCCATTAGGACGCTTTATTATTTAACCCATTGGACACTGTGTTGTGACCACTTTTTTCAAACCGTGATAGATGAGATAACAGAGATCCATTGCATACTGTGATTTGATTTCTAGACCTCACCATCCATGTGATTACCTCTCTTGTTTTTTCGCCTACCCGATCTAGTTGGTTACAAGTGTGAATGTCGGGCGAACATAGCGCATTAGAGAAATCTGTGGAGGAGATTCTTATGGAGCTCATGGCTGAGAGAGTTATGTCTATAAGAATACAGGCATTGTCGACTGGAGGATTTCAAGCATCCCCCTCGACTGGACGTTGTTCTAGTTGGACTGCGATTGAGAAGAGAAGCAAGCACCGCGATGATCTAGCTAACATGAAGAAAATCCCGTCAGTCTTGCCTAAATGCATACTACCTTTGGATGGAATAGTTAGTTGTGACAGTATCCCATGCAACTTTGAATATACATTGATCACTGCATACATCCCGAAGGGGATACGCATAGTTGGACCCCAGTTAGGACACATCCTAGCTTTGAAGAACAATGACTTTAACCTCGGAGATAGGAAGAACTACGTGATGCTCACACTGCATCGGTATTTGATGAAGACAACTGGGACAAAACCTCGGATAGTCTCCCAGACATGGATAAAGGAGCTTGCGCAATCAACAATCCTGAATGTGATGAAGATCCCTCACTTTGGATGACATCATAAGGTTAACGCCTGCGTTAAACTCCTCCTTTTGTGCTATCACAAAGGATATCTATGTCTTGACAGGTGCGTCACTGTGGATCCATCGCTAATCCACCTCGTCATAGGACTGATCATGCAGGGACTGGACCCTCAGCAGTTCTACCCAAGGAAGACTTCAGATTTCTCTCTGGCACAACGCATAAAGGAGTATTATGGTGATGTAGAGAAGGGAGAGTGAGGCTACAAGGTAGCCTCCATCCAAGATGGCACAGTGCGCCTAGCTTGTCAGCTTATAGTTGGAAATCTCGTCAGAAAGAACCATCCAACACATGTCACTGGATTCATAGTAGACCTCACAGGGAAGTGTGTAGAAGGAATGAAAATGAACTAGGCGAGTTACCTCGTCAACGAGCTGGAGAAGGATTTTCGCGAAGCGCAAGATCAGGGCTACGAATTCCATTTCAGTTGGTTACTGTTACTGATTGTAGTTGTCACTTGGTAGATTCTGGAAGGAGCAACCTTTCCAGAAGTTAAGCCATCAGAACCATTGGATGTGAGGTTCTCTACCTTGGGGTATACAAATGACATGTCGAAGCAGTGGCAGTCGAACATTGTATTCCATTCTTACTACTAGAAGTTGAAGCATGCTATTGAGGCATTTCCATGAATCACACCCAACAGACTGCACCACTATAGACCGCTAGCCAAGTTCCATGTAGATCGACACTTTATCTACATCACTACACGCAGGGATGAAAGTAAGTCCTCTTATAAGCTGACTGACGAAGATATGGAGGACATCACCAAAGAATGGCCAGAATATTTCCTTGTACTAGTTGAGGATGAAGAACTCTCCGACCTCAACATCATTGGGAGTCCCTTGATCGACCGGGTCGAACATGATGGATAGAATATCACGAAGAAAAAGAACAAAAAGGAGGAAGTGCATAACATAGAAACTGATGAGGAGGACAACGCCTCAGAGGAAATTAGGCCTGATTCACCCGCAAGAGGAAGAGGAGATGAAGTAAACCAAGAACGAGGAGGGGAAGAAGGAGAAAAGAAAGAAAAAGGAAAAGTTACATCGCCGAAGGACCCCCCTACTGAGGCTGAAACATCGAAGAAAAGGAAGGTTTCTCCACAGAAAACCTTAGAAAGAAAGAAGACCCGAGCCAATAAGCCTCAGTTGAAGAATGTACTCATAGTGGACGATATCGATCTCACCATTGCAGCCGTGGAATATGCTTCATAGGATATCTTGCAAAGACATGGAGCGAAGCAGGAAACATTGTATGCAAGAATTGAGAAAGAGTTGAAAGAGATACATCAAGCCATCCATTTGAGCCGCGCAGTACATACTGCGCCTTCTTCGTCGGAAAGTGTAGAATTGGGGGATGACCCCACCTAATTATGAAGGTTAGCAGATGCAACAGAGGCTTGACTTTGTCAAGTCCTAGAATAAAAGGAGAAAGCTACAAAAGCCTTGAAGAAAGAAAAGGAGGAGGCCTTAGAGCAACTTCGAGTTGCGCCGAATGAGAAAAATGAAATTCGGGTGAAGTTCGAGCAGGACAATGCGAAGATGCAGAAAGAAAAAGACCAGTTGCTCGCAAAGGAGACTATGGTTAAATAAGAAGTGACTAAATCAATTCTCTCTGTGCCAGTCTTGGCACAAGAGAGGGAAGATTCAGTCGATATACAACTAGGGAAGCTTGTTGAGGCCATTCAATAGCTCCAAGAACGTATAATGGAGTTGGAGCTCCAAGCAATTTCGAGCACTCTGCAAGATGTGCATGACCAAAGGAAGGAAGCTTCCAGGAACACAATAGAAAGAATCAAGACACTTGTCTCAGAGTGTAAGAAATTAAGTAATTGTAGTGCGCAGACCTACGAATGCCTTGTAGAAGAGATGGAGCTAAGGAAAATGGAAGAACATCTCCAGGAGGCGCAAAATCAGGCATCCACCGTGCAAGCACAGATGAATTTGCTTACTACAGTCGAGAGGATGAAAATTTCATAGGAATAGTGTGCAGTCCAACAGTAGATTACTGCCATCCAGAGCAAAGTCATGGAGGTTGTTGAAACAAAGTTTATTTTTCTTCTCTAAATCTAAATCTCCTTTTTCTCTAGTTACAGAGCCGCCCTTAGTTCTAAAAAGGGGTCAAAAGGTCTTTTGGGATTTTTGGGTTTCAGGGTTCAGCTATTCACAAAGTATGTTTTTTAATAACAACCCCAAAGTCGCGGTACTGAAGTCTCGAAAAAGTGATTGTTTAAAAGGAATTGAACATATTTTAAAGTAATAATTAAAAACGTTAACAGCCTTCTAAGCCTTTCACATGTTCTTTTTCGGCTATCTCAACTTAAGCAGCATTTCAAATGTCCCAACGCGCTTTTCATGATATACCTTTTAATCATGATTAATTAAGGTTTAAAACATACTTAACAGATCATTAATCAGTCGCAATTCAGAAAATCAAAGAGTAGACCTTGAGTCTCCTTAAAACCAAGATTCCTGAAGTCGTGAAGTTCTTAAAAGCTAATGCTATTTTTATTAAGAAGTAAGAAGGTTTAATGATAATAAATCCCATCACAATTTCGCGATTCAGGATTTCATGCGTTAAAGAGTCGTCGGAATCCCGATACTTCAATCCACAAAAAGTAAAGACTAACCCCTAATCATGATTAATTAAGGAGTTAAAACAAGTGGTTAGCGCCTAAATAAATCCCATCGCGGTTTCGTGATTCAGGATTTACTTGTATCATGCGTCTTGGGAACACGATACTCGAAACTCCGGAACACAAAGTCCTGAAATAATTAAGTGCTTAAACGTAATTAACTTAACTTTAAAACAAGCATTAAGGGTATTAAATAATTTTTTGCGTTTCATTGTTCAGGAGTTTTCGATGACCTTCATTTCGAAATCCTAGTTTTGAATCATCGATATGAGGCAGTATCTATAACGGATTAATGAGATATTTTTAGCATTAAGTGCGTATCTCCAGGCATACCATCCCCATTAAAGCATTTAATTTTTATCGCCTTTATCGGTACGCTAAATTTAAGACAGGTTAAAGGTTAATAAAGGTTTTTCATTTTGAATTTCATTCTTACTTTCAGACTAGGAGGGAGTTACACTCAGAAGAACTCACACATTTCTTCTCTGCAACAGGTTTTCATTTTAGCACAAACATCATGGCACCCAGAAAAGCACCTAAGAAGAGTGAGGAGGCAGGTGAAAGCTCGAATCCAGATGGAGATGTTATATCCGACACTACGCCACATGGTGGATTCAATCAAATCCTAGAGGCATATTTTTGAAACTTTAGACTATGAGATTAGGAATTACCCCGGCGATTTCGGAAATGAAAGGACTGAAAATAAACTCAGAGACATAGCAGCGTCTGAGCTTCACAAAATAGCCACACAGCCGAGACTCATGCCATACAATGACATGATAAGTTGGGCTTTAGAAAAAACTGACATTCATACAAGGAGCATTTGAAACATCCAAGGGGTCATCGTCGGCTCGTTTAGACCCAAGCACATCCAAGTAATGTATAAACTACCCCCTACTTCTAAATACATTTATAATGCCAAATTCGTAGAGGAATTTCAAAGAAAAGAGTGTAAAGAATTCGATCAAACATATCCAGGTATAATCAAAGAATGGTGGGGAATTCCAGTGAGATTTAGAGCTGATACCCATGGAAATTATGCCACAGCTCCATTAAACGAATACATGGTTTATATAGCTTTGTTGCTATGTAGACTTTTCGGGAAGAAAAACCCTACCCATTTCCCTGCAGAATGGGTGCCACTTATACACAAAGTAGCCAAGGGTTACAGTTTCAACTAGGGTAAAATTTTATCAGATAATCTAACTAAGGAGATTACAGAGTACCAAACAGCAAAATCGAAAGGTCGACCTGCATCTTTTTACATGTCTGCATATATTATAGATGCTATCTATTACATGACTCCTTTCCCCTTGATGAATTGGAGCTCGAACCCAGCCTGCACGGAGCACATTCATGTTTATCATTATAAACTATGGGAGGACAATGTTAAAGATTTATTTTATGAAATTTGTCACTATGTGGTGATACTTTGAACAAAATTTTGTATGGTTATGCACCCCCTTGTATTTCAGAGTCAATCATGGGAAACCTCAAGGCAATTGCAGATTGGTTTATTGAAGAGGGTTTCTCCTATGTCAGGGTTTTTGGGTGCTCAATTCCTGCTCATGCACTTCTGAAATTCCTTCCCGACAGACTGGTGTGTAGGGATGTGGCCTACCAAATAATAACAGGTGGCATCGACACATAATTGAAACCATATTAGAAGAAGTTCTAGCCACTTTTTCCTATACAGATTGGGAAGTGTTCACTGCTTAACTTTGGTCATTCCAAGGTTGAAGTTGCAGCACTGGAAGACATCAAATTGGTAGATCTTGAACTCAAAAAACATGACCCTTATAATATTGTAGGAAATCATCTTACTGATTGCAATATGAAGATGTATGAACATGAAGCTTCTCCCTGCGACAACATGTTCAAGGGAGCCAGAACCTATGAGGAAATATTAGACAGAGTTCAGGTATTATAACCCGACCTACAAACCAGCTTTCTGAATTTCTAGAAGCATAGGCAAAGTGGCTTGCCGAAGATACTACAAGGAAAATCAACAACCCATCCTCCAGCTCAAGGAAGTATTCCCCCAGGTTTCTAATCATAGGCTCATGATAAAGAGACTGCAGAAGAAAATCCAAAGAAGACTGAAGCGTCTTCAAAAAAAGCATAAGCTTCACAATCAAAGAATCCAGGGTCTAAAACAAGTTCTAAATCCGAGACTCCTTCAATATCGAGTCAAACGATTATGCCTGCATCATCAACTATTCCTATTGATATACCCAAAACAACAGGATAAACTCAATCTTCAGAATTGGGCAGCCCTATTGCATCATTAACTCCTACAGTCAACTTTTGGGACCCCCCATCTGCAAGTCATATATGCAAGTGATCTTACTCTTATATGTAGAGAAGAGATACCTCCCTCTGACTACTTTTTCAGTAAGAAGAGGAAGGAAATATTAAAACAAGAAATGCATCTGAGAGAAGGCACAATGGTGAAGAAACACAAGGTGCTTGTACATGGGCAAAACCTAGAAGAGGAAGACTTCGCCACAAAAGTAGCAGGCTCTATGGAAGCTTTGGCAACTGTCAATTTATTCTCAGTTGACTCTCTGAAAAAAAGGATGAAGGAGAAAAATAAAATGATATCTCAGTTGCAGGACCAAATAAGGCACACAGAAAATAATGTTCGAGAGGAGGTAAATCAAAGAGTTTGAAACACCGGGACTGCTGACAAGAAGGAAATGCAATTGTTGAAGTCTAGTTTAGATGAAGCAAATAGGCAGATTCAAATGAGTCATGTACAGGTTATTCGGTATGAGGAATTAGTGAGACATCTACAGGCTGAGTTGAAGTCCATTGAAGGACAAGTTGTGAATATAACAACATTTCAAGCCCAAGCACTAGAGGTGCATGAGAAACTACAAGCGGAACAACAAAACATGCTTTCAACAATAGAAATCGTTCAAAACTACTTCCTGGAAGTAAGCCACTCACTCGATAGCATTGTTTTAAAGGAAAAAGAGGCCATGGCAGCTCACGCTGCTTTTCAAAAGGCAATAGTGTTTTCGAATAGAGAGGAAGTACCAACAATCCCAAAGAAGACTGTGGAAGAACAGATTAGGGGAGACATCATGTTAAAAACAGGAAAATGGAAAGAGAAGTTAGGAAATAATGTGAAGAAGTGTTTGATTAGCTAGAAACAAAAACAATGGGCATTGGCAAAGGTGATTGTCCTGGGATATTAGGACAGATCAATGTTGTAAGGCATCAACTGCATATCAAGGAGAGTTGGAATGAAGCATAGCTTGAGATTTCACAATTGAAGCAACTTGACACCACCCAAATGGATAGGTGGCTAATAAAGCCAAATCTATAGTTGCAGTTGACAAAGTTTGACAAGGGAAAGATCGAAGACAGGCTGCCTAAAATTCAGAGGAAGTTATATGTGTTTGAATCAAAGGACACGTCAAAAACTTCCAGAATTTTGGTGTAGTTTCTAGACAGGTGCGTCAATTGTTTGGGACCGAGCGAAGGAGGCGTTTCAAACCAATGATGAATTAATGCATGTGTGGTCATTTTTGTCTAACTCCTAGAAAAGTAAAAAGTAACCGAGAAAAACGGTTCGAATTTTGTATTCTGTAACCGTTAGCACGTAGGAGATTAGGAGATTACCAACCATCTAGGGTTGATGATTTTCTTTGTACAAATACAATTTTGAAAGAGACATCAGGAGGATTTTTCCTTGGCCGATTGTAGCAGAGAAATTTTTCATTTGCCAGAATTAATACAAATGCAAATCGAAGACTCCAGATCCCGTCAAGTTTGAGTTATGTGTTCCTCTATTATTTCATATCTAATACTATCTCTTATACATCTTTGATGAATGCTTAGATGCAATTTAGTACAACATCTACTGTGGTGATTGATTATTTTAGTCATCTAATCATTTACAGTTTTTCCTCTGTATCAACTATCAGCAGGTACAAGACCTGTGAATTATTTATATTTCTATATCTTATGCTTCATTAAAGTATTTCTTGTCTTTTTTCTTCTTCTGTCACAAAGTGATATTCTTCATTGGTTGATGCCTCACATTTTTCCGTAGCTTTATGTATTCTTTCATTTCATGCATTATTTTTAGTTTAACTTAGATACGGGAAATGACCTTTGATTTTGTTATACTATTAATTCATAATTTGGGAATTTTTCTTACATAACCTAAAATAGAAACATCAACCTAAAAGAGCAACAAATATTTAAAATTATTTTTCCTCTATGACAATACCTGTTATGAGACATCCCAATATCGAACCCGGTCTCACAGACTAGATCAGTATCGCTTTCAATCTTTTTAACACCATCTTAGAAACTACTACCACCCAGGTTGAACTTGAACGTTCATGGGCAGTCATTGAGCAGGACATTAGCATCCAGGAACAATTGGAAGCTAGACAAAGACAACTCAGAAATAAGCCATAGCTCCTTTTCCCCTAAGAGTTATTTTTTCCTTTATATCATACACCCTCTTTTTTGAATGACTAAACTTTATACTTCTAAGCCTTAAGTATAAACTATGGAACAACATCTTTTTTGGCGTCGTTGCCGGGGATGGAGAGACATAATTATTTTCCCTGGGAGAATGACATTTGCAAGTTTCCTTCTTTGATAGTGAACAAAGAATGAACAAATTATTAAAGGCTAAGTTTTATTATTCACTTGGCGACTCCACAATTTTAAATAAGCTGGCATCTGGTCGAAGGAACACCAGACAAAACCCAGATGATAAGCAGACCTTCCCTGTTTCCGACCCTGAAAAAATACTGAAACCAAGAGGATTCCTTAAGCAAGCTACTGCGGTTTACCAACCTAAATCCACACAGTCTGGGGCTAATATTCCACTTGAAACTATAAACCCTAAATTAGTTCTACCCGAAACTAATATTGAACCTCATTTGACTACCTCCGGTGAAAGAGAAGGTGAGACTTCTACAGTAAACTATGTTTCAATTAATATCCCATCAGCTCTCGAACTAAATTTCTCAACCTCACAAAGTCTAGAAGAATATGCCATACACTCAGATTCAACCCCTGCAGGTTCTCTCGTTTACAGTTCTTGCAAGTCAGAAGAACCGAGTCCCTGTATCTTGTTTCCCCCTTTTCCATTTTTTTCGTCTTCTGATAAGTGGTTCTCAGAATCTTTTTTTCTTCATCCTGAAGAAGATAAAGGATCATTGTACATATTTGAAAACCCCCTTTATAACATACCAGTTCCCTCTCCTATAATATCTATGGCAGCTGCCAAAGGAGGAGGAGGGGGCGGTCAAGGCCAACCCCCACCCCCACCCCCTAGGATTTTTGCTAAAGTAGCTGCCAGATACACTCCCCTGGTCCTCCCAATACCCCTTCATGATTTACCTGAAAACTACATGAAAATCCTACCTAAGTTTATAGGGGAGGGAGACTTAATTGCAACCGAGGATATAAATTTCTTTGATCAATTCACAGATATTCTCTGTCTCAAGCATGAAGACGTATATTCACGGTTGTTTCTTTAAACCTTAGAAGGAAAGGTGATAACCTGGTTTCAAAGTTTTCCCACATGTTCTATATTGTCCTACGATGCATTAGAAAAATCTTTTCTCAGACAATGGGGTGAAAGGTAAGATCACTTATATTATTTAACTGAGTTTGGGGCTTTAAGGAAGAAAAACTCAGAAACTATTATGGAATTGATCCAAATATTTAATAATTTATATAACAAGATACCAGTTGAAGTTAAACCTTCCCAGCCCGCAGCAAAAGTAACGTTCGTTTGGGCTTTCAAACCTGAGTTTGCTTTATTATTAAGAGAAAGGAGAGCAGTTGAACTTACCAAAATGCAAGTCGATGTCGTAGATATTGAGTCAAATATGATGGCTTCTGGTAAATTAAAGGCAAAAGTGGAAACGGGAAACAGAGAGACCAAACGTTTTAAGGAACAAGCAAGACCATCAGGATCTGGGGTATCCTCAGATGATAAAATGGATGATATGGCGAAGATAATTAAAGAACTGTCAAATAAAATTTCAAAGATTGAACTAGATCAATCTAAAGCAGGTCAGTTCGTTAGGAGAGAATTCAGGAGGAACCCCGATCCTCAAATACAACAAAGACAAATTAAAAATGAAGATTAAAAGGTTCAGACTCCTTTAAAAAATGAAAATTTTATAGGAGGCAATGACATGCAAGAATTCGAGGATTTAGAAGAAGATATAAATAATCTCGGTGAATACTGTTATCAACCTCATTTAAATAGACAAGATTATGAGACCTCTTTAAAAACAGATCATCGGTCAAATGAGGATAGCAACACGAATAATATAGAGGACCTTTCTTTCCAAGGAATTGTCGATACTATAATGGCAGAGCTCCAAAACAAGTATAATCTAATGTCTAAAACTAAAAACATGACAACTACCCAACCAAAGAAAATCCCGTTGAGAGGCGAAGTATATGAACCAGCCCCAAAGGGAACTGAAACACAGAACACCAGGATAAAAGGAGTTGACCCAGAAGGTGCCAAAACCAAGACAGCCGAAACATAGATGACAGGGACAAAAACAACTTAAAACAAAGCAATAAAAACAAGTAAAGATGAAAAGAAGGAAACCGAAGTACCAATCAAAGAAATTGAAAAAAACATAGGAGGTTTCAGCCTAGAAAATGAGATTAACAAAATCAAAATACCAATACCTCTGGTTGAACTGGCAAAGAATCCCATTTACCGGAAACAAATCACCAAAATGATAAATTTTTCATATATGGGGAGTCAAGATGATGTTATAAATTTGGAAGATGATAAGCCTAATATAATTTTTGGTCCTCATATTGAAGGGGCTAGAGATACTATTGCTCCTTTCTACATTACGCTAAACATTCATGATCGTCTGCTACATAATTGCATGCTGGATTCTGGAGCCTCGCATAATGCTATGCCCAAGGATATTATGGATAGATTGGGCCTCAAAATTACTGGGCCATACGAAGACTTGTATTCATTTGATTCAAGAAAAGTTAAATGTATGGGCATGATTAAGGATTTAGTGGTAAATATTGCACATATCCCAGTAAAAATTATTCGGATGGATGTGGTTATTGTTGATATACCTCTGAAGTATGGTATGCTATTATCCAGGTCTTGGGGTGCTAAGCTTGGAGGATCCCTTTAGTTGGACATGACATACGCCACGATTCCCATCTTCGAAGGGCAGTTCACCCGATTATATTGGGAAACAAGGCTGGCATATACGGTAAGTGATCCTCATAATCCTAGAAATTACCATGTTTATGTCATTGATCAGGACCTTGGAAATTGTATTTTATCGATCGATGACGATATATATGAATGTGCTGAAGATTTCACAGAAGGAAATAAAACAGAAAAGATAAAAGAAAGTGTATATAGTACTAGAATCTAGAAAATGTATTTTGATGGTGCTTCATCATGTTAAGGAGCAGGCGCAGGTGTAATTTTTGTAGCACTTGGATATGAGTTTATCATTCCTTTTTCTTGCAAACTAAAGTGGGACATAGACTACACAAATAATGTATGCGAGTATGAAGCCCTGGTTTTGGGATTAAAGGCCGCCAGAAAATTAAACATAAAAAACTTGGAAGTCTACGGAGACACGGAACTAATTGTGAAACAAATAAAATTGGGAGTATCATGCCAAACATCCTAGATTGAGATCTTATAGAAACTGCGCCTGGGATTTAATGGAAAAAATTTCTCGTCAGTTAATGTCCATTACATTCCCCATACAGAAAACCTACAAGTTGATTCGTTAGCCAAAGCAGCCTCAACATTTGCACCTCCTACAGCTTTAAAACTAAAGTATCACATAGAGATGAGGCACAAACCCTCCATACTGAACAATATACAACACTGGAAGGTGTTCGAAGATGATGAACAGATTAGAAAATTCCTCAAAATGGTGGAAGACTTTGTTGAAACACACATCGATCAAGAAAACTAGAACGATCATAATTTGATTATGCAAGAAGGGGAAAATCCTCAAGAGTTCCAAGATAAGATCACAAATCATCCCATGTTAGTACTAAAACATAATCAAATCCCTAAAGGTATCATCCCCCTACAAATATTATTTGACCATAATGATATAACATTGAAATCTACATTTCAGACTCAGCCAGAGGAAGTCGAAGATCGCGATATATGCACTAAAGAAAAACCTAGAATAGTAAAAATATCAAAATATCTTCCTCCTAAGATGAAAGGAAAATATGAAGATTTACTCGAGCAATATAAAGACATGTTTTCCTGGTCTTACGATGAGCTGAGAACTTATGACACCATTGTGATCAAACACAAGATTCCTTTAAATACAGGTGTTAAACCTTTCAGACAGAAGCTCAAGCAAATCAATCCCATATTATTGCCCGTGGTCAAAAAAGAAGTAAAAAAAATCTTGGATGCCAAAATAATTGTACCACTCAGGTACTCTGAGTGGGTAGCCAACCTGGTCCCAGTCAGAAAGAAGAGCGGAGAAATCAGACTGTGTGTAGATTTTACAAATTTAAATAAATCATCTCTTAAAGACAATTATCCGCTACCTAAAATGGACCATGTTTTAGAAAAAGTAGTCGGAGTAAATAGGATGTCCATGATCGAATATTTTTCCAGTTACAATCAAATTGTTGTCAACGAAGATGATAAATAAAAAACAACCTTTAAATTCAAAGTTACAATTTGAAGTGGTGAAAGGAAATTCAATAAAGGGAATTAGATAACTTCACCGGGGTACTGAACAGGCTCGCTGGAAGTGAAGCAAAGTCGAAGATATCTGTAACGCTGTTATACATGAATTATATTGTACTCTGGTAAATTAGTTTTCTTTGAAGTTCGATCTGCATCCCAATTTCACGCAGTACTCCCTGATTAAAAACATTAAAATTACTTCACCTTGAGGCAAGCAAGATCAACAGAACCTGTTAAAATTCCTAAGTTTGTTTGGGTTATCTTAAGCAGACCACAAATCAGTATCAGGAAAGAGGAAGTCAAATGGACTAAAATTGAGATGAAATAACGAATGGGTTTCGAAAACTTTCAGAGATAAAGATGAAACCCCCCTTTTCCCCTGCACCCTCTTCCTGAACATTTTTTTGCAAAAACAAAATAATGACTCCATTTTCCCAATAAAGGCATGTGGTCTACTATTCTTCTCGTTCCGCAAGGAGACGAGATCCCTAGATGGAGCCTATGTTGAAACAAAGTTTTTTTTTCTTCTCTAAATCCAAATCTCCTTTTTTTGTAGTTATGGAGCCACCCTTAGTTCTAAAAAGGGGTCAAAAGGTCTTTCAGGATTTTCGGGTTTCAGGGTTCGGCTATTCACAAAGTATGTTTTTTAATAACAACCCCAAAGTCCTGGTACCGAAGTCTCGAAAAAGTGATTGTTTAAAAGGAATTAAACATATTTTAAAGTAATAATTAAAAACATTAACGACCTTCTAAGCCTTTCACATGTTATTTTTCGACCATCTCAACTTAAGAAGCATTTCAAATGTCCCGACGCACTTTTCACCAAAAAACTTTTAATCATGATTAATTAAGATTTAAAACATACTTAACAGATCGTTAATCAGTCACAATTCGGGAAATCAAAGAGTCGACCTTGAGTCTCCTTAAAACCCTGATTCCCGAAGTCATGAAGTTCTTAAAAGCTAATGCTATGTTTATTAAGAAGTAAGAAGGTTTAATGATAATAAATCCCATCGCGATTTCGCGATTTCTTGCGTTAACGAATCGTCGAAATCTCGATACTTCAATCCATGAAAAGTAAAGACTAACCCCTAATCATGATTAATTAAGGGGTTAAAACAAGTGGTTAGCACCTAAATAAATCCCATCGCGGTTTCACGATTCGAGATTTACTTGTGTCATGCCTCTTGGGGACATGATACTCGAAACTCTGAAACACGAAGTCCTGAAATAATTAAGCACTTAAACATAATTAACATAAAATTAAAACAAGCATTAAGGGTATTAAATAACTTTTTGTGTTTCGTTGTCCGGGAGTTTTCGATGACCTTCCTTTCGAAATCCCAGTTTTGAATCGTCGATATGCAGCAGTATCTATAATGGATTAATGAGATATTTTTAACATTAAGTTCGTATCTCCAGGCGTACCATCCCCATTAAAGCATTTAATTTTTATCGCCTGTATCAGTACGCTAAATTTAAGACAGGTTAAATTTTAATAAAGGTTTGTCATTTTGAATTTAATTCTTACTTTTAGACTAGGAGCGAGTTACACTCAGAAGAACTCGCACATTTTTTCTCTGCAACAGGCTTTCATTTTAGCACAAAAATGATGGCACCCAGAAAAGTGCATAAGAAGAGTGAGGAGGCAGGTGAAAGATCGAATCTGGATGGAGATGTTATATCCGACACTATGCCACATGCTATGGATTAAGTCAAATCCTATAGGCAGAGTTTTTAAACTTTAGACTATGAGATTAGGAATTGCCTCGACGATTTCAGAAATGAAAGGACTGAAAACAAACTTAGAGACATAGCAGATTCTGAGCTTCACAAAATAGCCACATGACCGAGACTCTTTCCATCCAATGAAATGATAAGTCGGTCTTTATAGAAAACCAAAATTCAGATAAGGACCATTCTAAACAGCCAAGGGGTCATCGTCGGCTCGTTCAGACCCAAGCACATCCAAGTAATGTATAAATTGCCCCCTACTTATAAATACATTTATAATGTCGAATTCGTAGAGGAATTTCAAATAAAAGAGTGTACATAATTCAATTAAACATATACAGGTATAATCAAAGAATGGTGGGGAATTCAAGTGAGAATTAGAGCTGATACCCATGGCAGTTATGCCACATATATGTTAAAAAAATACATGGTTTATATAGGTTTGATGCTATGTAGACTTTTCGGGAAGAAAAACCCTACTCATTTCCCTGCAGAATGCGTGCCACTTATACACGAAGTAGCTGAGGGTTACAGTTTCAACTGGGGTAAAATTTTATCAGATAATCTAACTAAGGATATTTCAGAGTACCAAACAACAAAATTGAAAGGCCGACCTACATATTTTTACATGTCTGCATATATTATGGATGTTATTTTTTACATGACTGATTTCTCCTTGATGAATATGAGCTGGAACCCATCCTACACGGAGCCCATTCATGTTTATCATTCTAAACTATGTGAGGAGAATGTTAAATATTTATTTTATGAAATCTGTCACTATGTGGTGATACCTTTGCACCAAATTTTGTATGGTTATGCACCCACTCATATTTCAGAGTCAATCGAGGGAAACATCAAGGCAATTGCAGATTTGTTTATTGAAGAGGGTTTCTCCTATGTCAGGGTTTTCGGGTGCTCGATTCCTCCTCACACACTTCCGAAATTCCTTCCCAACATACTGGTGTGTAGAGAGGTGGCATACCAAATAATAGAAGGTGGCATCGACACAGAATTGAAAGCATCTCAGAAGAAGTTCTGGCCACTTTTTCCTATACAGATTGGGAAGTGTTCACTGCTTAACTTTGGTAATTCCAAGGTTGAAGCTGCAACACTGGAAGACATCAAATTGGTAGATATTGAACTCAGAAAACATGACCCTTATCAAATTGTAGAAATCATATTTCTCATTGCAATATGAAGATGTATGAACATGAAGCTTCTCCCTGCGACGACATGTTCAAGGGAGCTAGAACCTATGAGGAAATATTAGACAGAGTTCAGGCATTATCACCCGACCTACAAACCAGCTTTCTGACTTTCTAGAAGCACAGGTGAAGTGGCTTGTCGAAGGTACTACAGGGAGAATCAACAACCCCTCCTCTAGCTCAAGGAAGTATTCCCCCAAGTTTCTGATCAGAGGCTCATGATAAAGAGATTGCAGAAGAAAATCCAAAGAAAACTGAAGCGTCTTCACAAAAAGAAAAAGATTCACAATCAAAGAATCCAGGGTTTGAAACAAGTTCTAAATCCGAGACTCCTTCAAAGTCGAGTCAAACGATTATGCCTTCATCATCAACTATTCCTATTGATATCCCCAAAACATTAGGAGAAACTCAATCTTCATAATTGGGCATCCCTATTGCATCATTAACTCCTATATAGTCAAATTTTGGGAGCCCCCATCTACAAGTCATATATGCAAGTGTCCTTACTCCTATATCTAGAGAAGAGATAACTCCCTCTAACTAATTTTTCAGTAAGAAGAGGAAGGCAGTATTAAAACAAGAAATGCATCTAAGAGAAGGAACAATGGTGAAGAAACACATGGTGCTCGTAGATGAGAAAAACCTAGAAGAGGAAGACTTCGCCACATAAGTAGCAGGCTCTATGGGAGCTTTGGCCACTGCCAATTTATTCTCAGTTGACTCTCTAAAACCAAGGCCGAAGAAGAAAAATAAAATGATAGCTCAATTGCAAGACCAAATAAGGCACACGTAAAATAATATTCGAGAGGAGGTAAATCAAAGAGTTGAAAACGCCAGGACTGTTGACAAGTAGGAAATACAATTGTTGAAGTCTAGTTTAGATGAATCAAACAAGCAGATGCAAATGAGTCAAGTAAAGGTTATTCGGCAGGAGGAATTAGTGAGACAGCTACAGGATGAGTTGAATTCCATTGAAGGACAAGTTGTGAATATAACAACATTTCAAGCCCACACACTAGAGGTGCATGAGAAACTACAAGTGGAACAAAAAAACATGCTTTCTAAAATAGAAATCATTCAAAACTACTTCCTGGAAGTAAGCCACTCACTGGATAACATTGTTTTAAAGGAAACAGAGGCCACAGCAACTCGTGCTTCTTTTCAAAAGGCAATATCATTTTCTGCTAGAGAGGAAGTACCAACAATCCCAAAGCTGACTGTGGAAGAACAGATCAGGGGAGACATCATGTTAAAAACATGGGAGACCAATATTATTGAAATTAGGAAAATGGCAAGAGAAGTTAGGAAAGAATGTGAAGAAGTGTTTGATTAGCTAGATACAAAAACACTCGGCATTGGCAAAGGTGATTGTCCTGGGATATTAGGATAGATCAATTATGTAAGGCATCAATTGCATACCAAGGAGAGATGGAATGAAGCACAGCTCAAGATTTCACAATTGAAGTATCTTGACACCACCCAAATGGATAGGTGGCTAATAAAGCCAAATATACAGTTGCAGTCGACAAAGTTTGACAAGGGAAAGATCGAAGACAGGCTGCCTAAAATTCAGAGGAAGTTATATGTGTTTGAATCAAAGGACATGTGAGAACCTTCCAAAATTTTGGCGCAGTTTCTAGACAGGTGCGTCGAGTGTTTAGGGCTGAGCAAAGGATGTGTTTCAAAGAAATGATGAAGTAATGCATGTGTGCTCATGTTTTTCCAACTGGTAGAAAAGTAAAAAGTAACCAAGCAAAACGGTTCGAAATTTGTATTTTGTAACCGTTAGCACCTAGGAGATTAGGAGAATACCAACCATCTAGGGTTGATGATTTTAATTGTACAAATACAATTTTGAAAGAGACATCAGGGGATTTTTTCCTTGGCCGATTGTAGCAGAGAAATTTTTCATTTGCCAGAATTAATACAAATGCAAATCGAATACTCTAGATCCCGTCAAGTTTGAGTTATGTGTTCCTCTATTATTTCATAACTAATACCATCTCTTATACATATTTGATGAATGATTAGCTGCAATTTAGTACAACATCTACTGTGCTGATTGTTTATTTTAGTCATCTAATCGTTTACAATTTTTCCTCTCTATCGGCTATCAACAGGTACAAGACCTGTGAATTATTTAGATTTCTATATATTATGCTTCATTAAATTCTTTCTTGTATTTTTTCTTCTTCTGTCACAAAGTGAGATTCTTCATTGGTTGATGCCTCACATTGTTCCAAAACTTTATGTTTTCTTTCATTTCATGCATGATTTTCAGTTTAACTTAGATATGGGAAACGACCTTTGATTTTGTTAGACTATTAATTCAGAATTTGGGAATTTTTCTTACATAATCTAAAATAGAAACAACAACCTAAAAAAGCAACAAATCTTTAAAACTCTTTTTCCTCTATGACGGTACCTATTACGAGACAACCCAATATTGAACTCGGTCTCACGGACCAGACTAGTATCGCTTTAAATATTTCTAACAACATCTTAAAAATTGCTACCACCCGGGTTGAACTTGAACATTCATGGGCAGTCAATGAGCAGGACATTAGCATCCAGGAACAATTGGAAGCTAGACAAAGACAACTCATAAATCAGCCATAGATCCTTTTCCCCTAAGAGTTGTTTTTTCCTTTATATCATACACCCTCTTTTTCATATGCCTAGACTTTATACTTTAAAGCCTTAAGTATAAACTTTGGAACAACATTGTTTTTGGCGCCGTTGCCGGGGACGGAGAGACGAAATTAGTTTCCCCAGGAGAACAACATTCGCAAGTTTTCTTCTTTGATAGTAAACAAAGAATGAACACATTATTAAAGGATAAGTTTTATTATTCACTTGGCGACTCCAAAATTTTAAATAAGATGGCATCTGGTCGAAGGAACACCAGACAAAACCTAGATGATAAGCAGACCTCGCCTGTTTCCGACCTTGAAAAAATATTGAAACCAAGAGGATTCCTTAACCAAGCTACTGCGGTTTACCAACCTAAATCCACACAGTCTAGGGCTAATATTCCACTTGAAACCATAAAACCTAAATTCGTTCTACCAGAAACTAAGACTGAACCTCATTCGACTACCTCCGGTGAAAGAGAAGGTGAGACTTCTACAGTAAAGTCTATTTCGATTGACATCCCATCGGCTCCCGAAATAAATTTATCAACCTCACAAATTCTAGAAGAATATACCATACACTTAGATTCAACCCCTGCAGGTTCTCTCATTTACATTTCTTGCAAGTCAGAAGAACCGAGCCCCCGTATCCCATTTCCCCCTTTTCCAGCTTTTTTGTCTTCTGATAAGCAGTTCTCAGAATATTTTTTGCTTCATCCCGAAGAAGCTAAAGGATTGTTCTACATCTTTGAAAACCCCCTTTATAACGTACCGGTTTCCTCTCCTAGAATATCTATGGTAGCTGTCGGAGGAGGAGGAGGGGGCAGTCAAGGCCCACCCCCACCCCCTAGTATTTCCACTAAAGTAGCTTCCAGATACACTCCCCTGGTCCTCCCAGTACCCCTTCATGATTTACCTGAAAACTACATGAAAAACCTACCTAAGTTTACAGCGGAGGGAGACTTAACTGCAACCGAACATATAAATGTCTTTGATCAATTCACAGATATTCTCGATCTCGAGCATGAAGACATATATTCACGGTTGTTTGTTCAAACCTTCGAAGGACAGGTGAGAACCTGGTTTCGAAGATTGCCCGCATGTTCGATATTGTCCTACAACGCGTTAGAAAACTCTTTTCTCAGACAATAGGGTGAAAGGAAAAATCACTTATATTATTTAACTGATTTTGGGGCTTCAAGGAAGAAAACTTCAGAAACTTTTATGGAATTCATACAAAGATTTAATAAGTTATATAACAAGATACCAGTTGAAGTTAAATCTTCCCAGCCCACAGCAAAATTAACGTTCACTGGGGATTTTGAACCTGAGTTCGCATTGTTATTAAGAGAAAGGAGGGCATTCGAACTTACCAGAATGCAAGACGATGTCGTATAGATTGAGTCAAATATGATGGATTCTGGTAATTTAAAGGCAAAAGTGGAAATGGGAAACAAAGAGACCAAGCGTTTTAAGGAACAAGCAGGACTCTCAAGATCTGGGAGATCCTCAGATGATAAAATGGATGATATGGCAAAGATAATTAAAGAACTGTCAAATAAAATTTAAAAGATGGAACTAGATCAATCTAAAGCAGATCAGTTCGTTAGAAGAGAATTCAGGAGGAATCCCAATCCTCAAATACAACAAAGACAAATTAAAAATGAAGATCAAAAGGTTTAGACTCCTTTAAAAACTGAAAATTTTTATAGGAGGCAATGACATGCAAGAATTCGAGGATTTAGAAGAAGATATAAATAATCTCAGTGAAGACTGTTATCAACCTCATTTAACTAGACAAGATTATAAGACCTCTTTAAAAATAGAGCATCGGTCTAATGAGGATAGCAACACGAATAATATAGAGGACCTTTCTTGCCAAGGAATCACCGATACTATAATGGTTGAGCTCCCAAACAAGTATAATCTAAGGTCTAAAACTAAAAACATGACAACTACCCAACCAAAGAAAATCATGCTGAGAGGTGAAGTATACGAACTAGCACCAAAGGGAACTAAAACACAGAACACCGAGATAAAAGGAGTTGACCCACAAGGTTCCAAAACCAAGACAACTGAAACATAGACGGCAGGAACAAAAACAACTGAAAACAAAGCAATACAAACAAGTAAATATGAAAAGAAGGAGACTGAAGTACCAATCAGAGAAACTGAAAAAAATCATAGGAGGTTTCAGCCTAGAAAATGAGATTTACAAAATCAAAATACCAATACGTCTAGTTGAACTGGCAAAGAATCCCATTTACTGGAAACAAATCACCAAAATGATAAATTTTTCAGATATGGGGAGTCAAGATGATGTTATAAATTTGGAAGATGATAAGCCTAATATAATTTTTGGTCCGCATTTTGAAGGGGCCAGAGATATCGTTGCTCCTTTCTACATTAAGCTAAACGTTCATGATTGTCTACTACATAATTGCATGATGGATTCTGGAGCCTCGCATAATGTGATGCCCAAGGCTATTATGGATATATTGGGCCTCAAAATCACCAGGCCATACGGAGACCTGTATTCATTTGATTCAAGAAAAGTTAAATGTATGGGCATGATTAAGGATTTAGTGGTAAATCTTGCATAGATCCCAGTAAAAAGTGTTCTAATGGATGTGGTTATTGTTGATATACCTCCAAAGTATGGTATGCTATTATCCAGGTCTTGGGGCACTAATCTTGGAGGATCCCTTCAGCTGGACATGACATACGCCACGATTCCCATCTTCGGAGGGCAGTGCACCCAATTATACCGGGAAACACAGCTGGCATATACGGTAAGTGATCCTCATAATCCTAGCAATTACCCTATTTATGTCACTGATCAGGACCTTGGAAATTGTATTTTATCGATCGATGGCGATATAGATGAATGCGTTGAAGATTTCACAGAAGAAAATAAAACAGAAAAGATAAAAGAAAGTGTATATAGTACTGGAATCTAGAAAATGTATTTCGATGGTGCTTCATCATGTGAAGGAGCAGGTGCAGGTGTACCTTTTGTAGCACCTGGAGATGAGTTTATCATTCCTTTCTCTTGCAGACTACAGTAGGACATAGACTACACAAATAATGTATGCGATTATGAAGCCCTGGTTTTGGGATTAGTGGTCGCCATAAAATTAAACATAAAAAACTTTGAAGTCTACGGATATGCGGAACTAATTGTGAAACAAATAAATTGGTTGTATCAGGCCAAACATCCTAGATTTCGATCTTATAGAAACTGCGCCTGGGATTTAATAGAAATTTTTTTCTCATCAGTTAATGTCCATTACATTCCTCGTACAGAAAAACTGCAAGCTGATTCGTTAGCCAAAGCAGCCTCAACTTTTGCACCTCCTACAGCTTTAAAACTTAAGTATCACATAGAGATGAGGCACAGATCCTCCATACCGAACAATATACAACATTGGCAGGTGTTCGAAGATGATGAACAGATCAGAAAATTCCTCGAAATTGTGGAAGACTTTGTTGAAACACACATCGATCAAGAAAACCAAAACGATCATACTTGGATTATGCAAGAAGGGGAAGATCCTCAAGAGTTCCAAGATAAGATCGCAAATCATCGCATGTTAGTAATAAAAAATAATCAAATTCCTAAATGTCTAATCCCCCTAGAAATATTATTTGACCATAATGATATACCATTGAAATCTACATTGCAGCCTTAGCCAGAGGAAGTCGAAGATCGCAATATAAGCACTAAAGAAAAACCTAGAATAGTAAAAATATCAAAATATCTTCCTCCTGAGATGAAAGGAAAATATGCAGATTCACTCGAGCAGTATAAGGACGTGCTTTCCTATTCTTATAATGAGTTGAGAACTTATGACACCACTATGATCAAACACAAGATTCCTTTAAAGCCAGGTGTTAAACCTTTTAGACAGAAGCTCAGGAAAATCAATCCCATATTATTGCCCGTGGTCGAAAAAGAAGTAAAAAAACTCTTGGATGCCAAAATAACTATACCACTTAGGTACTCTGAGTGGGTAGCCAACCTGGTCCTGGTTAGGAAGAAGAGAAGAGAAATCAGACTGTGTTTAGATTTTAGAAATTTAAATAAATCATCTCTTAAAGACAATTATCCGCTACCCAAAATGGACCATGTTTTAGAAAAATTAGTCAGAGAAAATAGGATGTCCATGATCGATGATTTTTCTGGTTACAATCATATTGTTGTCAACGAAGAAGATAAAGAAAAAAAAGCCTTCACCACCCCTTGGGGTACATTTATGTATAATAAAATGCCATTCGGTTTAATGAATGCAGGTGCTACCTTCCAGCAGGATATGGATATCCCCTTCGTCGGAAAAAGAGATAAATTCATGGTTATTTATCTTGATGATCTCACCGTTTTTTCTAAGTCTGATAAAGATCATCTGATACATCTCAAGCAAACGTTCAAGAAATGTCACAAATTTGGTTTGTCTTTAAATCCCAAGAAGTCTCACTTTGCAATGCAAGAAGGTAAACTCTTGGGCCATATTGTATCTCGGGATGGAATTAAAATCGATCCTAAAAGGGTCGAAGCTATTGACACTATAAATATTCCTAGAAATGTAAGAGAAATCCAATCCTTTTTAGGGAAAATAATTTTTTTGAGGAGATTTATCCCGAACTTTGTTGATATTGTGAAATTGATTACAGATATGCTCAAGAAGAACAATGAAGTTAAATGGATGGTCGAATCTAAAGCATCGTTTGCGCACATCAAGAATATTATAGGTGAAGCACCTGTACTAACAAGCCCTCATTATCTCAAGGAATTTTTTATTTTCTCATTTGCATCCGAGCACACAATCGAAGCAGTACTTCTACAAAAGAACGAAAAAGGTTTCGAGCAACAAATAGAGTTCTTCAGTAAAAGCCTCAGAGACGCAGAATTGAAATATGACATAATGGAAAAGCAGGCATACGCTATAGTGAAGGCACTAAAGGCTTTCAGAACCTACGTGTTACACTCAAAGATAATTGCATATGTACCCCCCAGTTTCGTTAAGGTTATATTGGTTCAACCTGATAGCGACGGGAAGAGGGGTCGATGGCTTGCTAAGATTCAAGAATTTGATTTAGAAATGAAACTGACAAAGCTTGTAAAAGGACAAGGTTTGGCTAAGCTACTAGCCGAATCAAATTTCAGAGCACTCAATATAAATAATCTACAAGAGTATGAAGGATGTATGGATATGGATGAACTCAACGACCAAATAGATAAAACCAGTATAGAAGAAAAGTTTACAACTTCGGTGTGGTACAAAGATATAGTATCGTATCTTCTGACTTTGAAATGCCCAAGTGATATGACTCCATCTAAAGTTAGAACGTTGAAATTGTATGCGATTGAGTATTGTATTTCAAAAATCCAATTGTATTAGAAAAACCCTCTGGGTTTTCTATTGGTTTGTCTAGTAGAATTAGAGACCGAAAGGGTCATAAATGAATTCCACGAGGGAGTGTGTAGAGGACATCATGCATGGAGAGAAACGACTTATAAAATCCTGAGAGCGGGATATTATTGGCCTAAATTATTCGCATATGTAAATGCCAAAGTCAAATCCTATAATTCATGCCAATTATTTGCATGCAAGCAAAAATTCCCAGCACTACCTCTGGTCCCAGTTAAAATGGAAGCTTCATTCCAACAATGGGGGTTGGATTTTATAGGCGAAATTAATCCACAGTCCAATGCACAACACAAATGGATCCTGACCGCAACGGATTATTTCACCAAATGGGTAGAAGCTATTCCGACTAGAAAAACTATAGATTCGGTGGTGATAGACTTCCTCAAAGAGAACATATTATCTAGATTTGGTTGTCCCCGAAAGATAGTTACAGATAATGCCCAAGCATTCAAATCTATGGCAATGGTCAGATTTTGCCAAAAGTACAATATTATCTTTTTTCACTCCACGACATACTACCCACAAGGTAATGGGCTAGCTGAATCATCAAATAAAATCTTAATTACCATAATTAAGAAGGTGTTGAACGAAAATAAAAAATCCTAGCATGTGCATTTGAAATACGCCTTATGGGCGAATTAGATAGGCTCCAAGAAATCGATTGGAACTTCTCCATTTCAAATGGTATACGGGACTGACGTGGTATTACCCGTAAACCTAGCTCTAGCTGTGATGAAACTTTGGCAAGATGAAAAAGAAGAACCAAACCATGTCACAAGAAGAATAAATCAACTGATTGAAGTTCAACAGAATAGGGCCGAGGTGGATGAAAGGTTGCAAAAATATCAAGACAAAATGAAAGCGTTGTTCGATCATAAGGCTAAAGATAGGGAATTCCTCCCTGGTGATTTTGTTTTGAAATGGGATGCTAGGAGGGAAGACTCAGCAAAACATGGCAAATTTGATCATATCTGGTATGGACCATTCAAA
Source organism: Picea glauca (assembly GCA_000966675.3). Classification (NCBI taxonomy): domain Eukaryota; kingdom Viridiplantae; phylum Streptophyta; class Pinopsida; order Pinales; family Pinaceae; genus Picea; species Picea glauca. The sequence goes on along the minus strand of JZKD02S0094124.1, from coordinate 223,388 downwards.
GTATCAGCTACTAAAGGGAAGAACTCATTTCTGTTAGAAAATTTGGATGGTAAAATCCTCAACACCCCTATCAATGGGCATTATCCGAAGCACTATATGCAATAAACGATTTCCAAAATTACACTGTATATACCAGTTTGTGTTTTCTGCTTTTATAGTTTTTCGATAAGTTTTACTTTCACCGCAAATAAAACAGGTTAGTGATCTCCTAGAAATAGAGATATAAAATATTCAACACATTGAATTCTATCAATCTTAAAACCCTGACGCTTTTCATGTTGTCTTCTTGCAAGATTCTGGTCTACAGCCCAAACGTCAAAAAGGAGAAAACGGATGGTCATGTATTAGGAAATTGATTCGCTCGAAACAGGTGATAAAAAAATAATTTACTAAGATGAGAACGAAGTGGTAAGGCTAAGGTATGAATTTCTGAAATGTCTAGATTTCAAATGAATATCACCTAGGTGCAACAACGGTCTCATCAGTATGAACATATTCGCCCGAGGTATCATCAAAAGAACGAAATTTTCTATGGATCATAAAGGATTCTCTTGGATAAGATAAAAATAAGTAAAATAAATAGGAGAAGTAAAGTGACCTAAAAAAGGGTTCCAAGGGTCAGGATTGCATTACCATGACTATGGTTATGAAATCCAAAGCCTTCTCTATCATCCTGTCCCAATATATGGTATCTTCCCCTCAACCCCAGACGCCTTCCCATGATTTCCATAGAGGAAGGAGAGGTTACACTTTAGCTATGAAAGCTGACAAACGAATCTATAGAAGAAAGGAAAGTCCTCATGACTTTTCAAACTCTTACCAAGCAAATATATGTATAGGATAATCCTGACTCTCTTAGTTCTTTTAACAGGGTCTAAAAAAAATTAGTCTTTCTCAAAAGAAGGTCCCTAGAAATAAAATTCCCCTCTAAGTTTTTCTACAGACTAAGATTTTTTGCAAGCCAAAAAGAAACTGATCCAGAGTAATCAAAGTGAGTCGACAGGCCTCTGTTGCAAAATTATAGATAGATATCACCCCTGGTATACCTTATACTAATTGATTTCCCCCACTTCATGTCAAAGAAAGTATAAGACAGATGGTGAAAGGAAATTCAAAATTGATTTCCCACATCTAGTCCAAAAAGAGATGATGAAAGGAAATTCATAAAATGATTGCCCTCATCTCAGCATTTAAATGAAAAGTTACAATTTGAAGTGGTGAAAGAAAATTCAATAAAGGGAATCAGATAACTTCACTAGGGTATTGAACAAGCTCGCTATCAGTGAAGCAATGTCTAAGATATCTGTAAGTATGTTATACACGAATTATATTGTACTCTAGTAAATTAGTTTTCTTTGAAGTTCGATCTACATCCCAAGTTCGTGCAGGACTCCCTGATTAAAAACATTAAAATTACTTCACCTTGAGGCAAGCAAGATCAACAGAACCTGTTAAAATTCCTAAGGTTGTTTGGGTTATCTTAAGCAGACCACAAATTAGTATCAGGAAAGAGGAAGTCAAATGGAATAAAAGTGAGATTAAATAGCGATTGGGTTTCGAAAGCTTTCAGAGATAAAGATGAAACCCCCCTTTTCCCCTACACCCTCTTCATGAACAAGTTTTTGCAGAAACAAACTAATGACTCCATTTTCCCAATAAAGGCACGTGGTCTACTGTTCTTCTCGTCCTGCAAGGAGATGAGATCCCTAGATGGATCCTATGTTGAAACAAAATTTATTTTTCTTCTCTAAATCCAAATATCCTTTTTCTATGGTTATGAAGCCGCCCTTAGTTCTAAAAAGAGGTCAAAAGGTCTTTCGGGATTTTCGGGTTTCGGGGTTCAGCTATTCACAAAGTATGTTTTTTAATAACAACCCCAAATTTGCGGTACTGAAGTCTCAAAAAAGTGAATGTTTAAAAGGAATTGAACATATTTTAAAGTAATAATTAAAAACGTTAACGACCTTCTAATCCTTTCACATGTTCTTTTTTGGCCATCTCAACTTAAGCAACATTTCAAATGTCTCGATGCACTTTTCATGAAATACCTTTTAATCATGATTAATTAAGGTTTAAAACATACTTAACAAATCATTAATCAGTCACAATTCAGGAAATCAAAGAGTCAACCTTAAGTCTCCTTAAAACCCTGATTCCCGAAGTCACAAAGTTCTTAAAAGCTAATGCTATGTTTATTAAGAAGTAAGAAGGTTTAATGATAATAAATCCCATCGCGATTTCGTGATTCGGTATTTCTTGCGTTAAAGAGACGTCGGAATCCTGATACTTCAATCCACAAAAAGTAAAGACTAACCCCTGATCACAATTAATTAAGGGTTTAAAACAAGTGGTTAGCACCTAAATAAATCCCATTGGGGTTTCGCTATTCGGGATTTACTTGTGTCATGCCTCTTGGGGACACGATACTCAAAACTTTGAAACACGAAGTCCCGAAAGAATTAAGTGCTTAAACATAATTAACTTAACTTTAAAATAAGCATTAAGGGTATTAATTAACTTTTCGCATTTCGTTGTTCGGGAGTTTTCGATGACCTTCCTTTCGAAATCCCAATTTTGAATCGTCGATATGCGGCAGTATCTATAACGGATTAATGATATATTTTTAACTTTAAGTGTGTATCTCCAGGTGTACCATCCCCATTAAAGCATTTAATTTTTATCGCCTGTATCAGTACGCTAAATTTAAGACAGGTTAAAGGTTAATAAAGGTTTGTCATTTTGAATTTCAGTCTTACTTTCAGACTAGGAGCAAGTTACACTCAGAATAACTCATGCATTTCTTCTCTACAATAGGTTTTCATTTTAGCACAAACGTTATGGCAGCCAGAAAAGCGCCTAAGAAGAGTGAGGAGGCAAGTGAAAGATCGAATCCGGATGGATATGTTATATATGACACTACGCCACATGTTGTGGATTCAATCAAATCCTAGAGGCAGATTTTTGAAACTTTAGACTATGAGATTAGAAATTTCCCCGACGATTTCAGAAATGAAAGGAATGAAAATAAACTCAGAGACATAGCAGATTTTGAGCTTCACAAAATAGCCACATTGTCGAGACTCATGCCATACAATGACATGATAAGCTGGGATTTAGAGAAAACCTACATTCAGACAAGGAGCATTCTAAATAGCCAAGGGGTTGTCATCGGCTCGTTCAGACCCAAGCACATCCAAGTAATGTGTAAACTCCCCCCTACTTCTAAATACATTTATAATGTCAAATTCGTAGAGGAATTTCAAAGAAAAGAGTGTATAGAATTCGATCAAACATATCCAGGTATAATCAAAGAATGGTGGGGAATTCCAGTGAGATTTACAGCTGATACCCATGGCATCTATGCCACAGCTCTGTTAAACAAATACATGGTTTATATAGCTGTGATGCTATGTAGAATTTTCAAGAAGAAAAACCCTACCTATTTCCTTGTAGAATGGGTGCCACTTATACACGAAGTAGCCGAGGGTTACATTTTCAACTTGGGTAAAATTTTATCAGATAATCTAACTAAGGAGATTGCAGAGTACCAAACAACAAAATTGAAAGGTCGACCTACATCTTTTTACATGTATGGATATATTATGGATGTTATTTGTTACATGACTCATTTCCCCTTGATGAATTGGAGCTGGAACCCAGCCTGCACGGAGCCCATTCATGTTTATCATTCTAAACTATGGGAGGAGAATGTTAAAGATTTATTTTACAAAATCTATCACTATGTGGTGATACCTTTGCGCCAAATTTTGTATGGTTATGCACCCCCTCGTATTTCAGAGTCAATCATGGGAAACCTCAAGGCAATTCTAGATTGGTTTATTGAAGAGGTTTCCTCCTATGTCAGGGTTTTTGGGTGCTCGATTCCTCCTCACGCACTTCCAAAATTCCTTCCCGACAGACTAGTGTGTAGGGAGGTGGCCTACCAAATAATAATAGATGGCATCAGCACAGAATTGAAAGCATCTCATAAGAAGTTCTGGCCACTTTTTCCTGTATAGATTGGGAAGTGTTCACTGCTTAACTTTGGTCATTCCAAGGTTGAAGCTACATCACTAGAAGACATCAAATTGGTAGATCTTGAACTTAGAAAACATGACCCTTATCAAATTGTAGGAAATCATCTTACTCATTGCAATATGAATATGTATGAACATGAAGCTTCTCCCTGCGACGACATGTTCAAGGGAGCCAAAACCTATGAGGAAATATTAGACAGAGTTCAGGCATTATCACCTGACCTACAGACGAGTTTTCTGACTTTCCAGAAGCACATGCGAAGTGGTTTACCAAAGATACTACAAGGAGAATCAACAACCCCTCCTCCATCTCACGAAAGTATTCCCCCAGGTTTCTGATTAGAGGCTCATGATAAAGAGACCGCAGAAGAAAGTCCAAATAAGACTGAAGCGTCTTCACAAAAAGCAAAATCTTTACAATCAAAGAATCAAGGGTCTGAAACAAGTTCTAAATCCAAGACTCCTTCAAAGTGGATTCAAACGATTATGCCTTCATCATCAACTATTCCTGTTGATATCCCCAAAACAGCAAGAGAAACTCAATATTCAGAATTGGGCAGCCCTATTGCATCATTAACTCCTATACAGTCAACTTTTGGGACCCCCCATCTACAAGTCATATATGCAAGTGACCTTACTCCTATATCTAGAGAATAGATACCTCCCTTTGACTACTTTTTCAGTAAAAAGAGGAAGGCAATATTAAAACAAGAAATGCATCTGAGAGAAGGCACAATGGTGAAGAAACACAGGGTGCTCATAGATGGGAAAAACCTAGAAGAGGAAGACTTTTCCACAGAAGTAGCAGGCTCTATGGGAGCTTTGGCAACTGCCAATTTATTCTGAGTTGACTCTCTGAAAAAAAGGCCGAAGCAGAAAAATAAAATGATAGCTCAGTTGTGAGACCAAATAAGGCACACAGAAAATAATATTCGAGAGGAGGTAAATCAAAGAGTTTAAAACGTCGGGACTGCTGACAAGCAGGAAATGCAATTGTTGAAGTCTAGTTTAGATTAAGCAAACAAGTAGATGCAAATGAGTCAAGTACAGGTTATTCGGTAGGAGGAATTAGTTAGACAGCTACAAGTTGAGTTGAAGTCCATTGAAGGACAAGTTATGAATATAACAACATTTCAAGCCCACACACTAGAGGTGCATGGTAAACTACAAGAGGAACAAAAAAAAAACATGCTTTCTAAAATAGAAATCGTTCAAAACTACTTCCTGAAAGTAAGCCACTCACTGGATAGCATTGTTTTAAAGGAAAAAGAGGCCACAGCAACTCGCACTTCTTTTCAAAAGGCAGTAGCATTTTTAGATATAGAGTAAGTACCATCAATCCCAAAGCAGACTGTGGAAGAACAGGTCAGGGGAGACATCATGTTAAAAACATGGGAGACCAATATTGTCGAAAGAAATAAAATGGCAAGAGATGTTAGGAAAGAATGTGAAGAAGTGTTTCATCAGCTGGATACAAAAACACTGGGCATTGGCAAAGGTGATTGTATTGGGATATTAGGACAGATCAATGTTGTAAGGCATCAACTACATATCAAGGAGAGTTGGAATGAAGCACAACTCGAGATTTCACAATTGAAGCAGCTTGACACGACCCAAATGGATAGGTGGCTAATAAAGCCAAATCTACAGTTGCACTCGACAAAGTTTGACAAGGGAAAGATTGAAGATAGGCTGCCTAAAATTCAGAGGAAGTTATATGTGTTTGAGTCAAAGGACACGTTAGAACCTTCCAAAATTTTGGTGCAGTTTCTAGATAGGTGCGTCGAGTGTTTAGGACCAAGCGAAGGAGGCGTTTCAAATAAATGATGAAGTAACCGAGAAAAATGGTTTGAAATTTGTATAATGTAACCGTTAGCACCTAGGAGACTAGGATAATACCAATCGTCTAGGGTTGATGATTTTATTTGTACAAATACAATTTTGAAAGAGACATCAGGGGATTTTTTCCTTGGCCGATTGTAGCAGAGAAATTTTTCATTTTCCAGAATTAATACAAATGCAAATCGAAGACTCCAGATCCCGTCAAGTTTGAGTTATGTGTTCCTCTGTTATTTCATATCTATTACCATCTCGTATACATCTTTGATGAATGCTTAGCTGCAATTTAGTACAACATCTACTGTGGTTATTGATTATTTTAGTCATCTAATTGTTTACAGTTTTTCCTCTGTATCGGCTATCAATAGGTACAAGACCTGTGAATTATTTAGATTTCTATATCTTATGCTTCATTAAAGTATTTCTTGTATTTTTTCTTCTTCTGTCACAAAGTGAGATTCTTCATTGGTTGATGCCTCACATTGTTCCGCAGCTTTATGTTTTCTTTCATTTCATGCATGATTTTTAGTTTAACTTAGATATGGGAAACGACCTTTGATTTTGTTATACTATTAATTCAGAATTTGGGAATTTTTCTTACATAATATAAAATAGAAACAACAACCTAAAAAAGCAACAAATATTTAAAACTCTTTTTCCTCTATGACAGTACCTGTTACGAGACAACCCAATATCGAACCTGGTCTCACGGACCATACCAGTATCGCTTTAACTCTTTTTAACACCATCTTAAAAACTGCTACCACCTGGGTTAAACTTGAACATTCATGCGCATTCATTAAGAAGGACATTAGCATCCAGGAACAATTGGAAGCTAGACAAAGACAACTCAGAAATCAGCCATAGCTCCTTTTCCCCTCAGAGTTATTTTTTCCTTTATATCATACACCCTCTTTTTTGGATGCCTAGACTTTATACTTCCAAGCCTTAAGTATAAACTCTATAACAACAGAGGTTACACAAAAATTAGAGCCGGTGCAGGTCGAAGCCTACACAATTTTTGAAGAGATTGAAGGACAAGGCTCGCAGCTCGATCAAATGGTTACGACAGTGGAACAACGCCTGGAAGGGCATATTGTAGAACAAGTGATTCAGGAGTTCGTTGAGAAGGAGGATCTGGTGAAGCAACAAGTCGAGGCAACTCGAGCTAAGCTTCAAGCCTTTGAAGGTACGTTGCCCAGATCTGAGTGACTCGGGACGAGTCACAGGTGAGTGTTGGGGGCCTGTTGCCCCTTGACCAATTTTTGAGGAAGCATTTGTCGTGTTTGACCAATTTTGAGACTTCGATAGGCTGGTCGAAGATGGAGCACCCAGGCGGAGTTCAGATCACGGGATCTCACTTATTTTGTGGGCTTTTGGACCCAGCAAAGGGTTTTACGGTTTATGTAATGGGTTATGGGATGTCGGCCCATGGGTTTACCCATGTTTAGGCCTTTTTGTAAATGTATAAATAAGTAGTTAAGTGATTTAAGAAGAATTATGGGTTTGGATGTGTGCATAATATGTTAATGTTGGCTTAGTGCAAGAGATTGTAAGTTTCTCGGTGCAACAGATTTTGTAAGGCTTTATGCTAATAAGGAGTTGGATTTGTGCCTTGACCTGGTTTTGGGGAATGTGGATATAGTGCGTTGTGTGAATATCACTTTTCCAGTGCGAAGTTTGGATCTGTGTCTTTGTGCACAAGATCAGATGAATGTAGAAAATTAAAGACTAATAAAGAAGAAGAAGAATTTGTTGGACGTAGCCCCACACTAGGGTGAACCACGTATATCATGTGTCTTGATGTGCTTTATGCGATGTTGTTTATGTGTTAATATGCTTAGTGATGTTGTTATAATGTATGATAAATAGATCTGATGTTGTTTCTTAGTGCTTAAATATGAATGAATGGTAGATCTGAACTAATGTTATGTGCTAAGTGAATACAAATACTTGATCTTTATGGTTATTGCATTGATATGTAATAAGGGTTTTATCTGTGATGTGAATGAGATTTAAGAACTAATGCATATTATTTTTTAAGTTCTCTGTTAATTATTGTAATCACATATCTATGTCCCATATTGGTTGTAGACACTTGAGTCCTGCAACCCCCCTGCCTCTAGCTCGGGTGAGACTTCATCTGCTTTGCAGATGTTTCTGAAAGGGTCGGTAGTTATGGTTTTGTTGGTGTGTTGTTTAAGAGTTGAACCATGGGTCTGCCCCTATGCCAATAGAGCATTAGCATATAATTCAATTTGCAACTCGTGAGTGGGTTTAACTTTGGGTTGGAATTTGTTCAGGATAGTGGTGAATCTTTGATTGAAGTATTTAACCTTTTCTTTTGAGCGCATGGTGGTGATGAATAGTTCGACCATTAAATCCCCTGTAGCCATTTCTTCTGCAAATTTGTCTAAAAAAAATTTTGAAACTTCGTCCAACTAGTTATGGACCCTAAATGCAAGTTAAATACCATGTGGAGGTCGAATTCTCAAAGGTATAGGGGAAAATCCTGCATACTACGTCTTCGTGTTGGACATTCATTATTCCAATAACTAGTATGAACTTTTTGATATGGTCTTCAGGCAATCCTGACGTTTCAGGGTCAAATTTAGGGAGTAACTTTTATGGATGTCGAGGAAGTTTATGTACTCATCCAGGGATTGTCAAAGCATCTATGGCCAACAAAGGTTGATTATTCTGTGGTGGGTTTCCCCTTTCTTCATTATGATCATTTTTATCCTCCATGTTGTCCGACTCTGAAGCTAAGCGATCCAAGTTAAGCCCTTCCTCATTAGATTCAAAATCGTCGGGCTTAGAGAAGTTACCATCCAGTGTTTCAGGGATTATATTGAGGGGATGTTTGATCTCAGTGAGGGAGAAATCTATCAGGTCTTCTATTATGTGGACAAAAACCTGGTCGGGGGTGTGGACCACTAGTCTGCTTACTTGTTTTCTATAAGGAAGTAACAGAGCTAAGGGCAGTGCTCCAATTTGTCGGGCATAATCTCTTGTGATTATTATGAACTGGTTCAACTCCTTGTGGGGAAGAGCGTAAGGTATTTCAGGGAAATAAATGTTCTTCCTCTTGTTGGGGTGAGTTACTCGTTTCAGGAGTACTCAGTGTATGTGGGTTTTCTTGAGAATGACTATACATGCATGTGGGTTGTTTTGAATCTATAGGTTGTGTGAAATATTATATCAGAAATATTGTTATCCATTCATTCATTCAGGCCCTCCTTCTAGCACCAATTTTGTTGAGGGGTCCTAAATACATTTAACTCAACAGTAGGAACCAAACCCGCCACTGAGGCCCAATTAGACTCTGTATCATTTGATAGTGGAATGGTTCTCCAGATCCTTCGATCTAGCCAAATAATCGATGGGATTTATGTAGTGATTGACATGATATCTTCTTGTGAAAGTTCCTCCTTCAGTTTAAATGTTCTCTTTTTGCATTTTTATTTTATTAGATGGTTCTGATGAAAAGATGTGTGTTGGTATAAACCAGGTGGTAAAAGGGGGGATCTTAACTACTGAAGAAGGTTGATCTTGGGATAATGCTTGTGCTCAAGCATGCAGACAAAGATTTTCACACCTGTGACAAGCCTAGTAATAATACATCAACATGTTGGTATTTCAATTATTGTCTGAGATACAATTATTGAAAGAAAACATACATGCAATAAAATGATGGCAAGAAAAATAGTTTCCTTAGATCTAATCATTAAGCACATACTAACACAAAAATTTCCTTTCCATCATTAAGAACAAGAACTACATAATATTGAATCAACTAACTTATCAATAGATTTAGAAACTCTTACTCATTACAACATCCATTCATGAGATAAAATCGGAAATAATTCCTCCTTAGATCGAATAACACATGCCTTTGATGAAAAACAGAAGTTTTTCTCCGGTTCTAAACATGACTTCTCAATTAAGGTAGCTCGTAAATAGTTCTTTACAATTCCAAAAATGAGGGCCTTTGCCAAAACCATCGACCCTTTCTAAAAGGTTATTCCTCTTATTTATAACAATTCATTAACTAAAAATAACTATCAAAAGTGTAAGCTAAGTGAAACAAAACATCGCCACATGGTGCTTCCATCTCTCTATCTTCTAAGAGTCATCAAATGGTTGCACTAAAGTGGATGACTCTTCTCATACTCTGACCATTTGACGAAGAGTTCCTTGCATGTGTTGGCATATGGGAATCTTTGTTGGTCCATTGGGGCCAAAAAGATTTATTTTACTTCTATTGCCCGTGCCCGATACTTAACTATTTTGAGACTTAACTGTTGTAATATTGTTCGAGCCTTGATCGAGTTCTCCATGAACTGTTTTACTTGACCTGGCGCCATGCTCACCACCTTTGCTATCTTTGTTGTCCATGCCGGGTCTTTTTCTGCATGTTGTTTGACTATGTCATTCAAGTTGACAAAGTCTTCAGGTGAGTCGAATTCTGGGAGACAGATGTCTTTCATCTCCCGATTAATATTGACCCTGCTCCTTTCACAATCGGCCCATTTTTCTTGAATCTCCGACTGAGGTTCATGGGCCATTTTCACCCAGTATTTGGCCACCTTCCTAATCCAATCTATGATTTTGTCCCTTAGCACTCGAATGTCATGCTCTTCAGCCTGGGGGGCCTTCTCGTACCACATTTCCACATATTTGCAGGTCGCTAGCGCCATAAGGATGTCATCTTGGAAGTCGAATATCCCTGCAGTGAAAAGGTTTCGTTCATTCATGAATTTTTCATAGGCGTCTTGGAACTCACTTCTCAAAGACATCGTGGCTTGTGTGGAGTCCTAATAGTATTTCGCCAAATGGCGTAGATGCTCCAACTCCTTTAGAACAGCGACCAACTCCTCTTCATCTTTTCTTTCTCTATCCAAGGTGGCATCTGTGATATCCATACCTACACCAATAAGCTCGGACGTCTTAGCATGCTCTGTGCTAATCAATTTTTCCTCTTTGGTGATGAGGATCGAACTGTCCAACATAAGCCTCCTCTTCTTAGTGGTTCTCTTCATGATGGATTTCCTCTTTCGGTCATAGGTGATTGTTTGTATATTGACGACCTCATCAACAGGTTCAGGAATTTGTTGTTCTCCCCAAGTTTGAGTATTTCCTAGGCTCCCAACTGTGTAAATATGTTCTAGGTTGGGTTCCTGAACCTCTTCTACATGTCTCGATGGCTTGAATTCCTGTTTCCACTCATCGTCTGGTAAGGTATCATCCAAAATTGAGGAACCGGAGTCAGGTTTGGTACTAACCTGATAATCGACTGTTGAAATTCCACTTTCCTATTGTGTAATGTTTTCTTCCTGACTGCCCGATCCTAGCTCATCCCTCAAGCTGTCCATTGGGGTTCCCGGTATGTCGAGCAGATCAGCGTCTAAGGCACTATATACCTAATGATCATTCTATGGATGGATCTGAACTCGGGCATTGAGACCCGGGGTAGATGCTCTCTCAGGTTCTTTCTCCTCTGTAATCTGCACTGGAGTCACCAGGGACACCTCTGAACTTTCCTCATCATTGCATATGATTATCAAATCGAACAAGGGATTTGGTACACTTGATCTCCCTGTTGTCCTCGCTATCTCAGGCTAAACTAAAATTTCCCCTGGTGGTCTGATCTATGGTGGTGGAACTTCAAGGTTTTCTGACCCAGTGATTTTTTCAAGTTGCATCAACTCTAGGCCACTTGGTTCTCCTCATCTTTTGATTGGGTCATCTGCGGGAATCCTCGTCATTTATATCAGATCAGGGTCATTTTGAAATTGATCAATGATTCTCTATGCCCCTTCTAGCAAGGGTAATCCCCTTCTCTGTGTCTTTGTCGTCTCTGTCGCTCTGATTTCTTCCCTGGCTCTCAGAGTGATGCAAGAGCATCCTTTCACAGCAGAAGATGTGCCAGCAAGCCAACACATATGCGTGCACTGGGGAAAGAGAGAGGCACCAACCCTCCCATTTTTAAATTTGAAATATGATCCTATACAGATTTATGTTGTAAGGCTGAGTAAAGCCAAGCCATACCTTTGTACAAGTAGTGGATAGGGTCGCCTTAATGGTTGATTGTAAGAAGGTACAGATCTGAGTTAGGTTTGGATCTTCATTCATTGTAAGAAGCCCTAGGGGTAAGGTGTCTTAACTGAGACAGTGATGGCACTAAGTTGATAGAGAGGATAATCTCGAGAAGCCCTCTTGGAAGAAGAGGATTCTAAAGAGGATTCGGAGGGAAGATCAAAAGAGAATCCTGAGAGACGAGAGTTAGGAGGAGATTCTGAGAGGAGAGCTTGAGAAGCTCGGAAGCTCAAAAATAGGAAGTAGATAGTTATTTGAGGGAGCTTGAGAGAGTTAAGACTCTGTTGTAGTCCAGCCTGCACATATTGTAATCAGATTTTCATATTAATGAAAAAGACAACAACTTTTCCTGCATATGGTTGTTTATGTGTGTATGGTTTTATGTGTTTCATGAATGTATGTTGTAGATGTATGTGATAGGTTTCATCTACAGTAGAAAGATATATTTCTCTATATTTTATGAGTTGGAAATATCATTTTGGATTCTTTAGACTGTGCAAGGGGTGCACGACAGAACATTTGAGGTTCTATAGCTAGCACAAGGAGTGCGCATCTGAACTATGAGGAGTCAGAAAATAAGTGTCGAGAAGGTGCACCAGAGCGATAACAACTCAAAATAAACCTCAAGGTTGTTGAATACCTTAGAGGAGAAACTATGAAGAGAAAGCACAGAGAGACAGATTCATTGAGAACTCTGTGGAGCTTTGCCAAGTGGGTGTTGAGCAGGTGAAAGTGTGCACAAGGAGAACTCTCTGTCGAGTTCAAAGAGAGAGTATCAAAGGAATATACTCACAAATTTACTGAGCACTCTGTATAAAATGTTCAACAAGGTGTACTTTGAGCGAGAGGTTTCCAGGAGGCCACCAGAACCCTTTGAAGGGAGCAGAAGGTCCGAGACACTTAGGAGACTGAGTTAATCAAAAGAGATAGTGCAAGGAGTGCGTAGGAGATGGACTTATTCCAGGTTTTAAAGCTCAGAAGAGATAGCGCTTCAAGAAGAAAAGATGACACCCAAGATAGTCGGGCTCGCAAGAGGAGCAAAGGAAAAAACATTTGAACACTTACAAACTCTTCCAAGTTGGAAGAAATCAAAGTCTTAGGAGGAAGAGTGACAGAAACCGCCAGATCGGATAAGTCTGGACCATTAGATCAGTGTCCAAGAAAGTAAGGGAGAGTACAGAGGAGAAGACCAAATCCCAGTCGTTGGATCTGAGCACAAGGGATCGACAGTTGTCCGATCAATGTAAAGTGCACGTGCCTTAATCCTTTGTGTGCATAGGAGAGCGGACTTGCTTATAAAGTCCTGAAGTCCTGAAGTAGACAGGGATCGTCCATCATCCAGGGGGACAGGTGGTGGAAGATCTTGAACTTTGGGTGAAAGCACTCCGGGAGGAACGAGTGTATAGGAGTTGAAACTCCCGAAGCTCGAAGAGCCAAAGCGAATAGAGGTCGTTAGATCAAGGGGGAGACACATGTCAAGAGATCGTCTCTAGGTGAAATCACTCTGGGAGGAATGAGTGCGTAGGAGTTTGAAATTCCCAAACCTCGAAGAGTCAAAGAGAATCTAGACCGTCAGATCCAGAGGGACACGTGGTGGAAATCCGTCATCTCCGGGTAAAAGTGCTCCGAGAGGAACGAGTGCATAGGAGTTTGAAACTCCAAAAGCTCGAAGAGTCGAAGAGAATCTGGACCGTCAGATCCATAAAGACACACGTCAACAGATCATGATATCAAGGTGAAAGAACTCCGAGAGAAGCAAAGGAAGAGAGTTTGAAATCACCGAAGCCCGAATAGTCGAAGTATCTTGGAGTCGTCAATCTGCGGGAGGACACACGTAGTTATATTGTGTACTCTAGGTAAAATTCTCCAGCAGAAAAGAGCGTGGAGAAGTTGAGAGTTGATATTTCTGAAGTCCAAAGTCTCGAAGAGGGCTAGAGTCATTGATTTGAGGAGGACACATGGCAGGAGATCTACCATTTTGGAAGAAGTCACTCTGGAAGAAAGGAGTCTTTTGAACGAGAAGTCTCGAAGGTGGAGAGCAGTGGTTCATCTGAGTCGTTCATTTTCTAAGCACAGGTGTCAGCATTTCTTCCACTTTGGAAGATATTCATTGTGGAGAAAGTAAGTTTTAAGAGTTGAAAACTCCAAAACCCGAATTGCGAAGAAAATCATCACTGTTGATTTGAAAGAGATACGCATCGATAGATCGTAAGGATCTGAGAACGTGTGATCCAGAGAGAAGGAAGAAAAGAAGAGACATATTGTAGTTGTTTATCAAGACCAATCTCCTAAGATTGAAGATCAACGGTCATGCTTGATTGCGGGGCCATAAAGTGCTCAGATGTTAAAAATATGATAGCGGGCCGCAATTGAAACCAAGGTATTGGCAAAGGGATACATGGCAACTGGAGGTGAATTGCGGGGAGAAAAGCGGTGTGGTATCAAACCACTCTAGGCCGCCCCCACAATTACATGTTTACGTGAGGTCATATCATGAGGTCACATCCAGGAAGGGGCTAATGGAAAAGGAGCTAGCGCCCGCAAATTTTAAAGTGCCAAGAGCGCTAGAGAAAGGGTCTGCGGGTTCCACGTGACCTGTGCCTTAGGAGAAAAGGGAGCCTATACAAGTTGATTTGGTTTCAAGTAGGAGCCCGAAGAATCGATTCGACTCAACAGAAAGAAAGATCCTATACCGGGAGGTCGCAGAACCCCCAGGAGGGGAGGGGGTTTGCATCAGGTGGTATTAGAGCTTATTTTGCATCTGTAGATTTCAGGAAAAGGAGATGAAGGAGATAGTATGACTATGTCAAGTAGTATCATAGGTTTAATTTTTCATGTGGACAGTAGGTGAAGGAGGAGGAACAGTATTGATGCTATGTGTGAAGGATTGTTGCAAGTCCGCAACAGTCAGTAGACAACAAGGTGAGTTGTGGGAGAAGTTGGAGATGCTCTCGAATGCAGAGTAATCCACAGACTTTCCAAGAGAGCAAGAAGAGGGTGAGAATGGCTATTGAAGGTCGTGAACGTGGTCAAGGAAAAGGCCACCAGTCGAAAAGAAATTCAGAGATGGATTTGGAGCTCATAGAGATAAGAGAAAATATGGAGAGGCTAGCATTGAAGATGTAGCAGGAGGCAAAGGTACACTAGAGGTACAAATGGCCCTTGAACAAGAAGGAAAATTGGAATGTTCAAAATTTGTTGGCCAGAAAGAGAAAACATGTAATAAGGAGGTGGTTGAGGCATGCTGAAAACCTCAGTAACACAGAGGAGCAGCTGGTTTACATTTGTGAGCCATAATTTGGGAGAACCCTCAATGATGAGGAAGAGACATCATCAGAGGATCTCAAAAACTGACAAGAGGGAAGAGATGGATTTTCATATTGCCAGGTGGGAAATGAAATGAGATCAATTGAGGATATCATAGACTGTCAAGAGGACAGTAGTGAAAATTCATATTTCTAGGTGGGGAATGAGATGATATCAGTTGAAGATCTCATAGACTGCCAGGGGAGCATGAGAGAAATCCTAGATTGTCAAGTGGGAAAGGGAAGAAAAATGAGAATGTTTGAAAGTCTTGGGAGCTCAAAAATGAGTTCAAATCAACAAGGAGTGTTTATAGATGAAGATTCATGTGGGTTTGTAGACCATGTGAATGAATATGATGAAAATTTAAATACTTCCACCATCAAAGAGGAAGATCAGAGATGCATTCTGATCATTGGGGGGATCAAAACATTCCTGCCAAGCAGAGGCTAGCATAACTGTTGCAGATGCAACAATAGAAGGACAACCAACAAGGACTGTCAAAGAGGAGGAGGAGAAATATCAGACGCTGATGTTTTCCCCAGCAAAAGGAGAAGAGCATCCAACAGAATTGCTCAAAATTTTCAGCCAAGAAGTTGAACAGGAGATGACTACAGCACTGAAGTTTGCAGCAAAAGAGGAAGCAAAAAACATAGAATTTGTTGATCTGTATGAAGAATTGGAAACCCTAGAGAGAAGGATGATAGTGAAAATCCATCACATCCAACAGATCAGGTTGGAGACAAATGGAGGAGTATACCAACCTGGGGAGCAGCTGGAAAAAGATGGAGTTGAACCAGCGGAAGAGGAGCTGACAGAAGCTAATATGTCAAACGAGGAAGATGAGTAGAAACTCGGTGATGAGACTGCAGAACTGGAGTCTGCAACAAGGTGGAAAGATAAGGCCATAAGATATGGAGAAAAAATCAAGGGGGATCACTATGATCTACCCATCAAGAAGGAGAATATGCAACAGAGAATATTTCATAAGGAGAACCAACCATTGGAGCAATTCAACAGGGTGATAGAGGAGATAAGAGAGTTGATGGTGAGGTCAGTAGTAGAAGCAGCCAACAAGAAGAAGCTGAGTACAAGGAAGCCTGCAAGAAGCAATAAGGAAGCAGTAGCAACAACAAAAGAGTAGAGGAGCAAGAGTACAACTCCAAAGGAGAGTTTGGGATCCAGGGGGATTTCAACATTGGAGCAGAGGAGCTCATGAGAAGGATCTCATAAATTTTTCACAGCAGTGGAGTATGATGCAGGAGCATCCTTCCACATAAACAGATGCACCAGCAAGCCAACACATAGACGCACATTGGGGAAAGGGAGAGGCACCAACCCTCCTATTTTTAAATTTATGTTGTAAGGTTGAGCAAATCCAAGCCATACATTTGTATAGGTAGTGGATAGGGTCGCCTTAATGGTTGACTGTAAGCAGGTCTAGATCTGAGTCAGGTATGGATATTCATTCATTGTAAGAAGTTGTAGGGGTAATGTGTCTTACCAGAGACAGTGATGGCACTAAGGCGGTAGAGAGGATACGCTCGAGGAGCCCTCTTGGAAGAAGAGGATTCGGAGGGAATCTCGGAAGAGAATTCTGAGAGACGAGAGTTAGGAGGAGATTTTGAGAGGAGAGCCTGAGAAGCTCGGAAGCTCAGAAATAGGAAGTAGATAGTTCTTTGAGGGATCTTGAGAGAGTTGAGACTATGTTGTAGTTCAGCTGACACATATTGTAATCAGATTTTCATATTAACAAAAAAGACATCAATTTTTCCTACATATGGTTGTTTATATTTTTATGGTTTTATGTGTTTCATGAATGCATGTTGTAGATGTATGTGATAGGTTTCATCTGCAGTAGAAAGTTAGATTTCTCTATATTTGTTGAGTTGGAAATATCATTTTGGATTCTTTAGGCTGTGCAAGGAGTGCACAACGGAATATTTGAGGCTTTGTAGCCAGCGCAAGGAGTGTGCATATGAACTCTGAGTCAAAAAATAAGTGCCAGGAGGGCACACCAAAGTGATAACAACTCAGTGGAAACCTCAAGGTTTTTGAATACCTTAGAGGAGAAGCTATGCAAGGAAAGCATAGAGAGACGGAGTCACTGAGAACTATGTGGAGCTCTGCCAAGTGGGAATTGAGAAGGTGCATGTGTTCACAAGGAGAACTCTCTGTCGAGTTCAAAGAGAGAGTATCAGAGGAAGATACTCGCAGAGTTACTGAACACTCTGTAGAAAACACTCAATAAGGTGTGCTTTGAGAGAGAGGTTGTCAGGAGGGCACCAGAACCCTTTCAAGGGAGAAGAAGGGTCGAGACCCTTAGGAGACTGATTTAATCAAAAATATCAGAAGAGATAGCACAAGAAGTGCGTAGGAGACAGACTTATTCCAAATCCTAAAGCTCAGAAGAGATAGCGCTTTCAGAAGCGAAGATGAGACCCAAGAGAATCGAGCTCGCAAGAGGAGCAAGGCCAAAACCTTTGAACACTTAAAAACTCTTCCAAGTTGGAAGAAATCAAAATCTCAGGAGGAAGAGTGACAGCAACCGTCGGATCAACTGCAGGAAGAAGTCTAGACCATTAGATCAGTGTCCAGGAAAGCAAGGGAGAGCGCAAAGGAGAAGAATAGATCCCATCCATTGGATCTGAGTGCAAGGGATCGACATTTGTTCGATCAAATTAAAGTGCACAGGCCTTAATACTTTGTCTGCATAGGAGAGTGGACTTGCTAAAGTCCCAAAGAAGATAGGGACCGTCCATCGTCTAGGGGGACAGGTGGCGGACAATCTGGAACTTCGGGTGAAAGCACTCCGAGAGGAACGAGTGCACAGGAGTTGAAACTCCCAAAGCCCGAAGAGACAAAGTGGATAGAGGTCATCGGATCAAGGGGGAGACATGTGTCAAAAGATATTCTCCAGGTGAAAGCGCTCCAAGAGGAACGAGTGCATAGGAGTTTGAAACTCCTAAACCCTAAAGAGTCAAAGAGAATCTAGACCGTCATATCAAGAGGGATGTGTGGCGTAAATATGTCATCTCTGGGTGAAAGCACTCCAGGAGGAACAAGTGAGTAGGATTTTGAAAATCCTGAAGCCAGAAGAGCTGAAGAGAATATGGATCGTCAGATCCAGAAAGACACATGTCGACAGATTGTGATATCCGGGAGAAGCGAAGGAAGAGAGTTTGAAATCGTCGAAGACCGAATAGCTAGGAGCCATCGAAATGCGGGAGGACACGCATGGTTAGATTGTGTACTCTGGGTAAAACGCTCTGGGAGAAACGAGCATGGAGAAGTTTAGAGTTGATATTTATGAAGTCCGAAGTCTCGAAGCAGGCTAGAGTCGTTGATTTGAGGAGGACACGCGGCAGGAGATCTACCATTTTGTAGGAAGTCACTCTAGAAGAAAGGAGTGTGTTGAATGAGAAGTCTCGAAGGTGGAGAGCAGGGGTTCATCTAAGCCATTTGTTTTCTAAGGATAGGTGTCAGTAGATATTCCACTTCGAAAGATAGTCATTGCGGAGAAAGTAAGGTTTGAGAGTTGAAAACTCTGAAACCTGAATTGCGAAGCAAACCACGACCATTGATTTGAAATGGACACACTTCGATAGATCGTAAGGATATGAGAACGTGTGATCTAGAGAGAATGCAGAAAAGAAGAGACATATTGTAGCCTTTGATCAATAGGCATCACCCGATATTGAAGATCAATGGTCACGCTTGATTGCGGGGACACAAAGTGCTCGGACGTTAAAAATCTGAGAGTGGGCCATAATTGAAACCACGGTATTGGCAAAGGGATACATGGCAGCTAGAGCTGAATTGCGGGGTGAAAACTGGTGTGGTCTCAAACCGCTCTAGGACACTCCCGCAATCGTGTGTTTACATGAGGTCATAGCCCAAGGTCACATCCAGGAAGGGGCTAATGGAAAAGGAGCTAGCGCCCGTGAATTGAAAACTGCCAAGAGCACTAGAGAAAGGGCCTGCAAGTTCCAAAGGACCTGTGCCTTAGGAGAATAGGGGGCATGTACAAGTTGATTTGGGTTCAAGAAAGAGCCCGAAGAGTCAATATAACTTAGTAGAAAGAAATATCTTAGACCGGGAGGTCGCAAAACCCCCAGGAGGGGAGGGGGGTTGCTTCATAGGGCCTCTTGAACTTGGTCATATTTGGGTTGGCCTTTCTCTATATCACCTTGTCCCAGTCCTGGGTGCACTCTGTGAAAAATTCATCCTCAAATTTACCATGAGCGTATGACCAATATGATGATACCTGTGAAGCATGTTGGAGGACCAATCCTTTAGGGTTGTACTTGTGGAACCATCCTATCGGGAACCTAAATTTAGGTTGGCTCAGCCCTTGTTGTTTGGCTTGAGAGATATACTTTACCAAATAAAACCCCATATGGAAACTGTAGGGTATGAAATCTCGTGTCTTGTCCTTAACTAATGTGGCATTATAGCCCTGGAGGATAGTCTCATAGCAGATTTCTCCCACAACGAGTCCATCTGGGACATGAGCGGGTAGGATATGTGGTGCTCCGATGGCCTCGAACACCCTGATATAGGTTGAGAGTTCGTCTAAATACCAATGGCCTACCTTTTCCACCATTTTCTTTCCCACTGCGGATAATATCGAGCATTCCTTCTTAAAAATAATAAAATGCATACGAGCAATGAATTCATCGCAGATACGTGCGTAAGATTTTTTGTATCTCTTCTCCCATAGTATACTGAAATAAACGTGGACCGGGAGCTGTGCAACATGCCATCTTAAATTCATGTCGGAGAAGACATTCCTTGCGCAAATGACATCGAGCAGGTACGAGGCCATGTAGAAAGTGGGTGCTTCCATTTATTTCAGCGTTTAATCCTTTTGCACACAAATGCTCAATTGTTTAGAAATTATTTCTCCCCAGTTGATGTTGCTCCCGAAGATCGCCACTGTATACGCCAAAGGCATCCATGCTTCTGAAAACTTGGAACATTCATTTTCTCCATATGTTGGGCAGATGAGAGCCATCAAATAGATGTATGGATCCCTCAGGTTAATCGTCCCATACCAGCCATTGCTCCGGTTAGTGAACTTCTTGTCCTCCTTCCACCATGAGGCCATCAACCGACTAGTGTAATGGAATTCATATAAATTCACCACGAAGTTCATGTTTAACCATTCCTTTGGGTCCCTGATCTTGCCACCATGTGTAAATATGATCGCCAGGTGTTCGGTAACACCTAGTCATTTATCTCCCTTACGTCAGGGTCACTGTGTGGGATATACTCTGGATACTCCTCTCGGCTGATTCTATTGAAAAGGTCCCCCCACTGTGGGAGAAATACTTTGGATCCGGTGCCTTCCTTTGTATCACCGAAGGCCGGAGGCTGGACAAAATATTTATTTGTTGATGTTTTAATGACAGGATCTACTCTGGGAGCATACTCTAACTACCTCGCAGTCCTAGGAGAAGAGTCTTCACCTTTTCAACTTCTTTCAGCTTGGGTTCTCTCGGTGAGCGTCTGGTGGTTGGCTTTCTTGAAAACATCTTACCTCTACAACTTGTTTAACCTGGTTTTGATAATCTGAGGGTCAGTACAGTCTTGAGACACTCACTTTTCTCCTTCGGATGCTCTGGAATTCAAACTTGTGTGCAGAATGAATTTGTTCAAAACCGTTCTACAGATTTAAACAAGGATGAACTTACCTTGTCGCATCATCCATTCAATTCGGGTTCTGAGTGTAATTTAATTAAATCTGCTGCTAGATCTTCAAATATGTTTGAAATTAAGTTCATCGCGGGTTGATGGCACGGGAGAAGGGTCTAACGTGGTCTATCGACGATTTCAAATTGTTGTTGTTTAATCGGCGCACGAGTTAGCAAAAAATGCAGGATCAAGCATTAACTGGTATATTAAATGTCCAAATCTAGTCGTATCTTATGTCACAAACATCCCATCATTTCACTAGTCCAGTTGGTGCGTCAGGGGTCAAGATTGTGTGTCAAACACTTTTCATAGATATCTTCTTGCAACAGCTCTGATGTTGATCGATCTTGTCGTATAGAGATGACATGGCACAACTGACTAGGAGGTGTGACTAGGACCCAGGGAACCTTAGTATGACTCGGAACGAAACTAGGCCATACTACCCCCTTACATGGTAAAGACACGTGGCATTCGAGAACGGTGACTTCATCTTCTCATGTTAATCGTAATTGGGACTTTCTTTAAGCTATACATTCTAAAACCCAATCATATCATACCGACGCCAAAAAGTGTCAAGGATCGGCGATAAGTGATAAACCTACCCAAGTGTTCTCGGATCGACTCTCTCGAAAAAGTCATGATGAAAAAAACGCATCAGGGATCGGAAATTGATGATATGTTTGTCAGAAAAAAACGATGGGTTTAATGTTTCTAGCTTTCCCCAACCCCGATAAAGCGCATTGTCATCGGTTATCGACAATTTTTTTTTTTTACGTCCTTCGTTAATGTCTATCCTTCCTGTATTTTTTCGATGTCAAAGGGATCGGCTATCTATTGAAACTTCATGTGAATAACTTATGCAAACCAACTCCACCTTTTGTCGACGTCGATGGGGATTGGTGCTCAGCGACTATTGTAACTGTGTGGTGTCTTTACTTGCTTCAATGTTTTTCGACACCGAACCCGAATGCGTTAGGTGCAGTGTTAGCTATTGATTCTCAATTTGGGTGTTAAGTTATTTTAGACATGGGGTTTCACAAGTTCAAACAAAACTGACTTGATGATAAGAGTCATGAAAACAACAGAAAGATCAACCACTTACCAATGTGAAATCGATTCAGACAGTGAAGAAAACAAGTGGTACCCAAAAATTGATAAAATTTCATAAGGATTTTAGGGTGTGTTGAGTGCTCAACACCTCTTCCTAGTATAGATCATTTACTTGATCAGTTAAAGAATTTTTTTTATTTCACTAAGTTGGATTTTCATAGTGGATACCATCAAATCAAGGTTGTAGAACAGGATGCATGGAAAACTGCCTTTAAAACCAAACAGGGATTGTTTGAGTGGTTAGTTATGTCTTTGGGCTTTGTAATGCTCTAACAACTTTCATGCTTGTGATGAATGATGTATTCAGGCCTTTCCTAGATGACTTTGTGATTTTATATTTAGAGGACATTCTTATTTTTAGCGGGACTTGGGATGAACATGTGAGGCATGTAAAGTAAGTATTGGATACTTTGCAAAGGGAAATTTTTTATGTAAAATTGACTAAATGCGAATTTGGCAAGACTGAACTTGTGTACTTAGGTCATATTGTAGGAGGAGGACAATTAAAAATTGATCCTTCCAAAATTGATGTAATTGTAAATTGGCATGAGCCAAAAAGTGTAACCGAGATCTGAAGCTTCTTAAATGCAGTCCAGTATTTGAGGAGGTTCATTTCAAACTTCTCCTTTATAGCAGCTCCTTTGCATGCCTTAACCAGTGTGAAGAACACTTTTCAGTGGGAAGGAAAGAAACAAAAATATTTCAACACTTTGAAGGAGAAGATCAGTATTGCACTAGTATTAGCACTACCGAATCTTCAACAACCTTTTGAGATCAAGACAGATGCCAACGGATATGCCATGGGTGCAGTATTGATGCAATATTGTAAGTCTATCTATTACCACTATGAAACTTGTAACCAAGTTGTTGTTAATTATCCTACATATGATAAAGAGTTTTATGCATTAGTCCAAAGCATAAATAAATAGAAGCACTACTTGTTAGCGAAGGAAACAATCATACATACAGATCACCAACCCTTACAGTATCTCCAAGCACGGACCAAACTGCAACAATCTCGACACTACATATGGATGGGTTTTCTACAACAATTTCATTTGGTAATCAAGTACAAAAAGGGTACAAGTAACAAGATAGTTGATATTCTTTCTAGACCTCGTATTGCTACTTCTATTATTTTGAAGAATAAACATAGTTACCAACTTAATGAGAAATGTGACCTCAAAACGAGAACTCTGGCTCAAAAAACCCATATTTTTGCATAAAAAACATCAAAATCAACCCCCAAATCAAAAAGAGGTGCTACCGGTAGCACCATTTTTTGAAACGGGGTTAAAATTACAACATTTTTCAAACATGGCCTTCAAACCTTAGACAGTAGCTCAGAAAAAACCTTAAAATCAGCACCTAAAAACAAAAAAAATGTTTTTGATTTTGTTTTTTTCTTTTCAAAACGTTAAATTTTGAGATCATTTGAAATCATATTTTTATCACTTGGTACCATTAAAACCAAAACCTCAAAATCAACCATCAAATTGAAAAGTACTGCTAC
>JZKD02S0094124.1:135145-170228 GCA_000966675.3 Picea glauca | reverse complement strand
TTTCTTTTCCTCTTTAGTTTTTTAGGTTTTTCTTCAATGGTTTTTTCTCATATAAATTTGTTTTTAAAATGTTTTTGTTTTTTTAATTTCAATTATGTTTGTTTTCTTATTTTTTAGTTTTTAATTGATCCAAATAAAAATGAATTATATTTTTTGCTAAATATTTAAAAATAGTGTTATTTAACTACAATTATTTTCTATGTATTGAAGTAAGGTTTTAAAAATGTGTTAAAAATGATATTTTCCACTATATTTAAAATGTATAGAACCATAACTTAATTAAAGACAGATAATTATATGAAAAATCTTAATTTCAAAAAAATAAATGGTGTACAATATTTTTAACATTGGTTGAAGCATGGAAATATGATTAAAACACGATTGAATAAAAATAAAAATAAAATAGAAAAGTTTGAAAATAGATGAAAAAACATCGTTGATAAAAAAGAAAAAGAAAAAAATTGAACAATTTGAAAATAAATGAAAAAACGAGCATTTAAAAAAACAAAGTGGAAACCTTATGTATCAGAAAATTTAAAATATCAAAAAACCACCTAAAAATGGAGGGAGGTGCTACCAGTAGCACCATTTTTAAAAACGGGGTAAAAAACTTGACCCCCAAAAAAACAAGAACTCTGTAGAGTTCTCGTTAAGTTGGTAACTATGTTAATACTTATTTATCTCATGATAGATATGTAGAGCAATATTCCATTGATGAATATTTTAAATAAATATATGAGAAGCTAACCCATGGTGCATAGGTAGAGAACTATTGTCTGCAGGGAAAACTACTCTATCATCTTGGAAAGCTATGTATTCCTACAAGTGAACGAGTCCATGTAATACGAGAAGCTTACACTTCTCTTGTGCCTAGGCATTTTGGGGTAGGAAAAACTATGGCTCATTTGCAGAGGTTTTGTTATTGGCCTTAAATGAGGGCAATTGTAACTAAATATGTAAAGGGGTGTGTAATGTGTTCTACTTGTAAACCCACTAATAGAAATCTAGGGCTATACTCACCACTTCTTGTTCCATCCCATCCATGGGAAATTATCTCCATGGATTTTGTAGGGGGTTTACCAATGACCAAAGGGGTTCATGACTATTTGTATGTTGTAGTGGATAGGTTCAACAAGATGTGTATCTTGATGCCATGTAAAAATAATATCACTGCTGAGCAGACTGCTAATCTCTTCTTTCAATATGTTTGGGTTCAGTTTGGGTTACCCACATCCATTATCTCGGATCGAGATACTCGATTCCTTAGGGAGTTTTGGACTAGCTTGTGGAGAATGATGGACACCAAATTGAAGAGGATGACTGCTTTCCATCCACAGACCGATGGATAGACAGAGGTGGTAAACAAAATAGTGGTTCTTTTTCTTCGAGGCTACTACAACAAGCATCCCAAGTTATGGGATGAAAAGATACCCTCTGTACAACATCCTTACAATCGAGCCTTGCATTCCTCCACTCAGAGTTCACCTTTTGAGACATGTTTCGGGTACCTACCCAAGGTTCCTTTGGACTTGATGTATGGGAGAGATACCGATGTCAATGAATAACAAACAGAGGACAAAGTCTTCAAGTTCATCTAGAGGATCCAGTAGGTGCACCAGTCAGTCAAGGAACAGCTGAAGAAAAGTCAAGTACAATATAAATCCTGGCATGACAAGCACAGGGTTGATCATTGGTTCTAGGTTGGAGACCGGGTATGGCTTCACATCAGCAAGGAGATTTTGAAGGGTGAAGGAAAGAAACTCAAGCCCATTAGTTATGGACCTTTCACTATCTTGGAGAAAAGTGGTACCAATGCTTTTTGTTTGGATTTTCCACCTTATATGCATATTTACTCAGTTGTGAACATAGAGAACTTGAAAATGTTTTAGCCTCCCATGATCATGTATCAGGATGATGAAGTTTCAATACCTTCAGTTGATGAGTTTTCTCTTGAGTGCTTGGATGAGTTACAAGAAGATATCATCCTAGACAGAAGGACGAGGACTTCATGTAGGGGTGATGTTGATTATCTTCAAGTAGGCTTAAAGTGCACACATTCAAGCAAGGAAAAGTGGATAGAGAAGGACAAAGTGAGAGGACTCTTCCCTCACTTATCTATTTATTGATGAAAGATTTTGTTGATCCAAAAATATCTTAGTGGGAAGGCGTGATCCAAAAAGGATCCAGACAAGGCTAAGAACAAATCAGAACTCATAGAGGCAACTCAAGATGCTCAGAATGGCCTTAACAGGCAGAGAAAGGGAAAAAATTCAAAGTTCACAAAACTTAATGAAAATGAAATTATCACAGAGAGCGCATCGCAATATTTCTAACGGCGTAAACGGCTCGTCAAATGGAGTTACGGATTGAAAGATATTTTTGGTCAAAGTTTGGTCAACCTAGCCCAGTTAGTAGGGGGATGAGTCAACATCCGTATTGATGATGTCAACATCCGTACAGATGATTTCATCATCTGTACAATACACGTGGCATGATGATGTGGCATGGTGAGTTGACAATCCATATGATGATGTGGAATTTGTACGATGACGTGGCGCTGACATGGAAATGGATGGCGTGGCTAAAAGGGAGGTTGCCACGTGGATCAATTAGGGGATTCCATGTGGTAGGGGAAAAAATCACAATGACAACCCATATCTGATTTTTGAAAATAATATGGATTGGCAGGTCCACCAAATCTGGTGATCCACACCAAATCCGGCCACATCCTAGTCGTTAGCGCCTTGGATAGAGCCACCACCAAAATTGGCGAAAAAACATTACATATATATAATATATTGTTTCAACTATCAAACCAAAAGGGGGTGGCCCATGGGTTTGACCCCAGGACCTCCTCCCCACACTATGCCTTAATACTTGCACCATAACCAACGGGCCAACAACCCCTACATTATATTGAACGTCATGGATTTTAATTAAGAGTTGAATCCATCGAGCCCTGGAAGAGGAGGCATGTGTGTGGTATGGTGTGGGAACGTAGTTCAAGGAAAGTACA
Organism: Picea glauca; assembly: GCA_000966675.3. Taxonomy (NCBI): domain Eukaryota; kingdom Viridiplantae; phylum Streptophyta; class Pinopsida; order Pinales; family Pinaceae; genus Picea; species Picea glauca. The sequence continues at coordinate 167,212 of JZKD02S0094124.1, read as the reverse complement.
TCCATTAATTACATGTTGCATAGGGCATAGAAACCGAGACGAATTTCTTCTTGGGCCAGGGAATGCTAGAGTCAGATCGAGGCATGGAGACAATGATTTTTGGGTAACTCGTTGCCACAAATTCAATGGTGTTGTTTGTTTTCTTATCTGAGCATTATATATGCATATTGATTTCAGAATGAGTTATACTTATGTATTTTGCCAAATTATTTTGTTGAGTTAATGAAAAATCCTACCCATTTGACAGCAAGACCCGAACACGTAGTCCATCAAGGATGAACTCCATTATCAAGTTTTTGTGTTCAGATTTGATGCTTATGTCTCTTCATTATTGAGTTTTTCCTTCCTTAATGGTGCACTTTAATTTATGCTCATTTAATGCAATTCTTTATAAGTCACTCGATGAAAAGATCCCAGATCATGTTGGTATCAGAGCAATCGTCTTTGACTTGAATTGTTGAGTGTGAATGCTTACTAGGGCCAAGCATAAACAAGTTGAAGAAAATATTAAGAATTTCAATCCCGAAGTTGGTCGTGCATTGTGAAGGAAGAAAATGGCAGAAGAAGACAAGCGTGATGAACAGGAGAAAAACTTTCATATGGTATTTTATCGCATGTCAGAAATGGTCGAATGAATGTATGGAGATTATGAGAAGAGGATGAAGAAAAAAGGGAAGAAAAAGGAAGAACATGTTGATGATGATGCTTTGGTAAACCAAGGGGATGGAGGAGATCGTCTTGAACCTCCATATTCACCTTCAAGTTCTAGTTCTTCTTCCTCCGAGCATTCTCATCATTCTCACAATTCTAGCCATAAAGCCTCTTTTAAGAAACCATTATTAAAGCTTGATGTAAAATTTGCTTTACGTATGTTTAATGGAGATGTTAATCCTGAAAAGCTAGATAATTGGATCCGACAGGTTGAAGTATATTGGCGTGTTCAACATATTGATGAAGAGGAAGTTAAAGTGCAATTGGCTTCTCTTTGGTTGGAAGCCACCGCTCTCGTATGGTGGGAGAGAAAGCTTCAGGACAGAAGTAAGTGTGGTAATCTTCTTTCCTCGTTGTCAGAATTTAAATCAACGATAAGGAAGCAATTTTATCCATTAGGATATTTACATAAAGCAATGATGGAATGGAAAACTTTAAGGCAAAGTAAAGGTCAAGTTGTACAAAGTTTCACAGAATAATTTAGGAAGAAAGATCTTGCATTAAACATTCCTTTGGATTCTTATGAAACTTTAATGAAGTATATTGGCGCACTTCATAGTTATATTCATCATAATTTTCTCTTGTTTAACCCCACTAATCTTGACGAAGTTTGTGTGCAAGCCACTCACCTTGAGAATAGGGGAAAGCATGTTCAAGAAGATCCCACGAAGAAACCTTCCAATCTCCCACATAAACCTTTCAAGAAGTATAAAAGGAAGGAAAAGAATACCACCACAGTGACGAGAGAAGGAGGAAATCCATCTTTCACCCATTGCAAGAAAAGTGGTCACGATGATGAACATTGTTGGAAACTTCATCCAGAGAAGAGACCGAAACAGTTCGGTGGAAAGGGGAAGACAAAAATTGTTGCTACAGTGCAACAAGATCTTGCTTCTGATTCAGGGGACGAAGAAAATATCATAGAGATTGGAGTACAAGGTAAAGATTCCCTTCATGTTATTTCAAGTTCCAGTAATGAATCTCATGATGATGAACGAAAGAGGAATGAATTATTTCACATAAGAGTTGTATCTAAACACACTAAGATAGATACATTATTTGATCTGGTTTCCCACGTAAACTTAATATATGAATCACTTGTCAAGAATATGGGTCTTGAAACGAAACCACATCTGAAGCCTTATCCTCTTGGTTGGGTATGTGATAAGGAAAAACTTAATGTCACCAAACAATGTAGGGTCGGATTTTCTATTTCTTCAAATTTGATTGATGAAGTGGATTTGGATGTTTTACCACTTGATATATGTGGCATAATGTTGGGAAGTCCTTATCTTTATGATAGAAAAATAGTATTCTTTCTTCATGAGAACAAATACCACCTTACTAAGGGAGGAGTGGAATATATTGTTAGAGCTCACAGCATGAGGGTAAATACAACACTTGTTAGTGCAGGAAAAATGAAAAGACTCATAAACACTAATGAGAGATATGTACCCATGGTCGTAAGAGAGAAATATATCAGGACATCCGACGCTTTCCAAGGATGTGATCCTTCCCATAAAAAGGAATTAATTGATATTGTTTCTAAGTATGATGATATTTTTCAGGAACCAAATGAATTACCTCCTAAGAGGGAAATCCAACATGAAATAAATATTCAGCATGATTCTCCTCTTCCTAATGTGGGCATGTACAGGATGTCAGTTGTGGAGATGACATAGATCAAGAAGCAAGTATAGGGCTTATTGGATAAAGGGGTCATCAAGCCCAGTTCATCTCATTGTGGTTCTTCGATCGTGATGGTGCCAAAGAAATATGGCACATGGAGAATGTGTGTTGATTATCAGGCCTTAAATAAAATCACAGTGAAAAATCGATACCCTCTTCCTCGTATAGATGATTTACTTGATTAGTTAAAGAATGATGTTTATTTCACTAAGTTGGATTTGCACAGTGGATACCATCAAATCAGGGTTGCAAAACAAGATGCATGGAAAATTTCCTTTAAAACCAAATAGGTTGGTCATTAATCTTACCTTCCACCTCAACCATGTGTGATTGAAACTCATCATGCTTTTTATCCAATGCTATGTAAATCCTTGGCACATTTCTATCCATATCCTCCACTGTCGCAGCTTGTCGTACAATGTGCACAGTCCTCACATTGTCAGTTCTTTGAGGGAAATATATGTGCATATGATTTATGCCACAACCCCAGCACTGCATAGGTTGCTGCAATGACTTTTGTCCTATTGTATCCAACATTTTGGGCTCTTGGAGAGTCATTTTTCCTTGCACAGTGTTTCTAAAAAATGGTGGCTTAGCTCCCTTATTTATTTGTTCCACCTTACTTTTCATCTTGTCTTCCCAATCCTTTTGGAAAATCGACCTTCCCCTTTGTTGCTCATAAAGACACTTAGTGTGCCTTATGGTTTCTTTCAACGTCTCAGGGTCATCATCATATATCTTGTCACTGATAAAAGAGGGAAACCCACTCAAATATCTTTGAATATTCACCTTTTCTTCCTTGATAAAGGCACATAATTCAGCATTTCTAAAAATATTCCTTCCTACTCGTCAATTGTGAAGCTCCCAAGCTTGAGTTTGAAGAACTCCTTCATTTTCTTGTCATATTATCACTTGGTTAAGTATTTCTTTTGGAAATACCTATTGAACTATCTCCAAGTCACTTTCTGATCATTAATGTGTTGCAAATTCACATAATGATCTCACCACATTGATGCATTTCCTTTTAACTGGTAGATAATAATTCTCCCTTCTTCCCACATAGAATAATTATGCAGCTGGAAGTACTTTCTCATACCCAATAACCAGGTCTCTGCATCTTCGTCCTTCATGTTCTCACCATCAAAGGTAGGAGGGTTGATCTTATTCATTTTTCCCTATAACTCGTCCACCTCAGTCTTTATCTTACACTTTCTGACAAGAGATGGACTTAAACTACTACGCATTTTCCTAAGAGAATGCTTACCAACACTTCTTTCTCCTCTTCTTTTCTCATCATGAGACTTGCGACTTATTGACCTATTAGTCTCTATCTCCTTTTCCATTTTATTTTCTTTTCTATCCAGGATCTACATCAATTTGACATTGAAGTCATCTTGCTACGCCTTGGCTCTCGTAATCCTTCTGTTATAAACCTTATAGCTCCTGACATATTTTTGCAATACATTTACAGCTTCTACCAAGTTCATGCTCTCCCCCTTGGATTATGTACCATCAACACCCAAACCGACACCAAATTTATCAACAGGACTATAAGTCCTTTGCGCATCTTCCATGCTTTTAACCTTTTGTACTGACCCTATCCTGCTCTAATAGTTGATAATTCTACAAAACATGCAGGAAATTAAAATATGTTAAATGATTTCATGCAACAACTTCATGAAGAATTTGCACCATTTTGTCAGAATCCTTTCCTTGGATTTCTTGGATGAATTTAACATCCAAAACACTAGTGTGCACACCCACACATCACTATCTTTACATGCATTAAAACTCTATACTGTGCATTATTGGTTTTCATGTAAACGAAACTCTCCACCACACGACACTCAATTCTTAGCGCAGACATCTATTCATTCTAAACTATATCCCATACATGTCCAATGTTGAACCAATGTCTCTGATACCAGAATGTAACGTCCCCAACCACCCCAAGTTGGGCCACATCACACAACCTCAACTTCAAGAGCACTCAGTCAACCAAAATGCAACATTCCCAACATATAACTGACCAATGTTACTCTAGAAGTATACTACAATGGATCTACTTTAACATAATCCACTCAGTATGTCTGGTAGTAACATGCTTAGCCCAAACTGATTCATGTCTCACAAATTATAACAAAGGAAGAAACTTTCTTCTTACAACCTGATCTTAGCAGTGAAAGTAACTCAAAATTGTGTGCATGAATAGCGTGCACCATCATATTGTTCACAAATCACAACCCCACTCGCAACCATCAAGCGTCATGCGCCAACTCAGATTGCATTGTGCACAAAATCTATTTTTTTTGTCTGCACACTCAAATTTCCATCCCATTGGTGCACACAAGCTACCATCTTGTATACTCATCCACTCAATCCTCCTCTTAACATTTTATAACCAAAATATCCAAGTTAACATAGTAGGAAAAACTAGTCATTATGGTTATATCCAAGCATAGCTACAATTACAGGTTGTATGCATCGTACTTACAAGTGAAAGCATAATTAAACAAAATAACATCGAATATTTATATGCAATGTCATACAAGAATTAACTCATGTCAAACATAGATAACAAGAACGCAATAAACAATAAAATCACATAAATAACACTTATATTTAATGAAAATCATCAATTGCGGCCTTGACTTAGACATTCCTCCTAACCATAGAAGTTGTTGCTCTTAAAATTTCAGCAACATGTCATCCCTGAGTTGGGGCTCAACTCCACCAGGGAAAAAGGGGTCCTAGTGACAAGCTATGGTTGAAACATTAACCATAATTGTCCAATCCTAGGTGCATGCTACTGCAACTAACCGACAATACCTCATTCCCCACGCACCTGTCACGCCCAAGGAAGTGTACCCCTTCTCTACTCACCAGTCCCTCGGCTGCCCCACTTCCCTTCCCAGAGTTACCAGCAATAGGCCATACAAGAAGTCTACAGACCCTATGAATAATGCTCAGTGCAATAGGGAAGAACTCCTAGCAAACTCTCACCAAGAGAATATGCTAACGAATCTGAAAACCACTCAACAGCCAAATTCTCACCCATAGAGACTGCTCTCGGTTTGTCAACCCGACTCTTCGACAATAAAACTATGTATAGAACCCCCACAACTCCCTACAAGATTCTCGCTGCAGATAAGGTAATAATTGGATTTTACATACAGTCTAACCCCCTTTTTGCTCACCAGAGATTGCAACATCCACAATAATCATAATTCCCTCCAAAATACATTAAGGTCGGCAATATATTTGCATTCCTTCCACTTGACACTTGTCACCTTTTAGAAGTAGCTTTAAGACACTTGGTGACCAATTCCCTACCCTCGGGAACTTAGGATAATAATAATAATAGATCTGACATTACATTTTTCCTGAAAGTATTCTAAAATATTTCATAAGACTTATGACTAACCCCCTTTTCCCAGAAGTATTATAAAATATTTCATAAGAGACACGCTAGCCTATCTTCATACAGGCTAATCGACCTCATAATTACATAGGCTCTCCAGCCTCCATACATATCCACTCATTCCTACGCACTAACCCAAGTGTGCGCGACATAGTGCAATGTGAGCACCTACCTAGGTGCATGCAACACACCTAATGTTCACACCTTGTCTTTGTTATCACTTCTCTGCGCACTACTCAGATGTGCACAACACCAAAACCAAGTGTCCTTAGCTCACCAACCTAAATATTCATTACATTTACACTTGTGCCAGTCGGCTCACCAACCTATATGTATAATTACAAATGGTTCTAAATTAGGGAAACTACAAACTGAGTGGCCTCATGATCCGCGCTATCCTCTACCTCCAAGTAATTTGGCGCATGGATTAAATGTGGTTGTTGGTTCATTTAAATATGGTTAATGTTTAATGTTTATGGTTATAGTATAACCATACATTATATTAAAATAAAAAACCAACGTATATAAACATAGAACATGTTATATATGGATTCGGTTAGGGTTGAACCCCCGAACACCGAACAACCAACTAAAAGTTTTGACCAACGGGCCATGCATTATTCCTTGAAGGGCATAAGAAACAAAAATTACTTAAACTTGTAAAATGTGGTTATAACAAATTCTCCTATAGTTTTGAAATACATAAAGGGGTCGTGACCAAGTGCTACGGGTGGGACGTGACACACAGATTGAGGCAAGTATGACCCACCTCTGGAATGGATTTTGAGGTGGGCCCTATCATAATGAGGCCTATACTTTCCTGTTGCATGTGGTTTGAGGAAGAAGTGACAATGACGGAATTGTATGAAATTATAGTCAGTTTTGCACAATTGTTTGAGCCGGATTCAATGGCGCAATCATTTTTGTGATATGGGAAGAATAATTTAATGGGTATGGCCAAGACCATGACTGCTTGACATGGTTTTTGTGGCATATTTTCACCTTTCAGAACAAGGTCGAGTTTACAGTCAAAACTTGCAGAATGACGAGACCAACCTGCTTGTGTTTTGTATGCTAATATTTGAACAGTCGTTTGAGCGCCTTGGCATGAACCCCAATGTAAGTTTCATGCATTTATGATTTTTTCCTCTTTTTGGAAATTGCAAGAAGGTGAATGTATGTTGCATATTCTAGTGATCTTTGAGTGATGTAACAAGGTAGCAAGATCTTAATTATTGGAGGAAATTAATTGTTTGAGCCTTACATGCAAACCAAGATGGTGCGGTAAGAGGCTATTTTGACACTTCGACAGAAATTAGTCATGTTTACAATAAAAAGTCTCAGAATTGTGAGACGAGTGTGATGATAATGAGCATGTTTCCTTGAAATTGATGTTTAAAACATTGTAAAAGGGTTCTTGTAGCCACTCTTAAGTGATGATGAGAGTGAAAGACATTTTTTTCTATGCCTAAAATTTTGTTAGGCCTATTTTGACAACATTGTAAAGGGTGTTATAGCCATTGTTGAGTGAGAGGCATTGTTTTTCCTAGGCCTGTTTTGACAACATTGTAATGGGTCTTGTAGCCACTTTTGAGAGAGAGGCATTGTTTTGCCTAGGCCTATTTTGGAAACATTGTAATGGGTCTTATATCCACTATTGAGTTAGAGGCATTATTTTTCCTAAGGCCTATCTTGACAATTATTGTAAACATGTCCATGAGTGTTTTATAAACTCTTAGAAAGTATGGTATCGCTTTGAAAATATTGCAAAAGTTTTAATCCATGTATTGTCAGCTACATATTTGCATTGATGCAAGTGTTGGTATCAACATCCTCATTCTGAAGCACGAAGGTGAAGGAGAAGAAGGGTGACGCCTTTCAGAGACATTTGTTATGTAAATCAAGGAATCAGCTACATATTTTCATTGATGCAAGTGTTGGCATCGTCGTCCTCATTCCAAAGTACAAAGTTTAAGGAGAAGAAGGGTGTGGCATTTTAGAGACATTTGTTATGCATATCGAGCAATGGGGAATTGCATCGTAGAGTGTAAGAGTCTTCCTAGAAGATGGTTGCGGATATTCAAGTTTCCCTCTATACTTTTGGAGGACCAAAAGTGATTTTTGTGGGGAGTTATGATCCAGGAGGATCTCCACATAGGGAATTATTACTTTTCACACCATGGAGAAGATCATTAAAATGTTGATTAATGATATGTGGCAAAGAATGATTAATGATTCATTTAAATTGTAAAAATGATTAATACTTTAAATGAATGTGAGAAGCTCATGTATTATTCATTCAAATGGAAAAAATGATCAATACTTGAAGTGAGTGGAATTACTCATGTGATTTTCATTTAATTTGTAAGAAGGGGAAATTAGTTGTGTGAGTATCCACCTCACAAATTAGTTTCCTAGTTTTAAGGGGAAATTAGTTTTGTGTGAGAATCCACCTCACAACTAGTTTTTATATTTTCAAGAAGAGGATGAGAGTCTCATAGGTTGGTTTGGGATTCTTCCTCATTTTATCAAAAGTGGTTTCCTAGTCTCAAGGGGGAGTTAAGGCTGGTAGAGATGCTTTCTCATTTTTGTCCTTGAGTTGTTATTAGATCCTAAAATTGTGGATCGTGTCTCCTTAAATTATGGAGAGAGAGAATCTATATAAATTCCTTATGTAAGCATTGTGGAGGAGGCCCCTTTGAGTTATATTTTCATTTAGTGGAGGCCCCCTTTAGTCCCCTTTGAGAGATCTTTGCATTGAGAGGAATGTAGTCCTTCTGGTGTCTGAAGAAATGTCACTTATGTGAGAGCCTTAAGTTATCTTTATATAAGAGAAGGTTGGTTTGGGTTTCAGCCCAGTAAGGAGCATGTACCACATTTTGTGAGAAGGTTTCAGACCTTGCTAAATGAAGGATAATAAAGTGATTCATATTCCAAGCAAATCCAAAGACGTAACCAGAACATCTGGTGAACTCCGTTAACATATGGATGTAAAATTATATCTGTGAGTTTTGTTTGCATTCTTGCTTGATTAAGTAGATATTAAATTACACATATGCACATAATTATGAAAAGTTTTCTCACGTTCATATACAATTCTTAATGATTATTTGCTCATGTTCACATGTGATTAAGCGTCAATAAAAGATCCTCATTGTAGGATTTTTTTACAAAAATATCTCACAGAAAATACTGGATCAAGGGAGGTGAATAAATAGCGTATGATACCAAAGATATGGTTGATGAACGTGTGGTGCAGTTAGATTGAGGTCAAGGCTCGCAATGCAATGAAATTAGGAATTACAAAGAAGATCGTGGTTTTGCTGGTTTCTTTGGATTCTATGCAGGGAGGTATAGATACTAATAATTCCCATTGACATATTTTTAGAGAGAGTAGCATTTACTCATACCAGGGATATCTAACAGAAGGAGGATGATTTCAATCGCAAATAATCGGTAAGGAATGCATAAATATTGGTAAGTAGGTTGAGCATATCCTTGTTATTGAAATGCCCAGTGAAATAATTAATGGAGTTAGTGTTGGCTCTTATACCATTGTTGGTCCAGGAGTGGGTAGATAAGTAACTCAACACTTTGATGTCCTTTGCATTAGTATGATAGGTGCATATATACATAATTAAATGACTCTTTGTCTTCCCCAATGGGTGACCATTCCTATCATCTATGACTCTTTCATATTTACATTACAGTTACAAGTAATGTAACCACAAAGGATTACATGTCCAACACTTCGGATGCCATGTTTGATTTTTTATGAGGAGAACTAGTATTATTTCTTGTAGAACCCTTTTCCATTTGAGAAAATAATAATTCTCCTCCTTTTCCTCTTTATAAAAAAATTTGAATCATAAAAAATAGATCTTCCAATCAAAAGTTACATATCTTTCAAACCCCTAATTTGGAGTATGTATGGATTGATGACCTTTGTCCTGATGTATCTCTAAAATTTGAATCCTTATGAGTCTAAAATTTTGGTATGTAGTACTCTAATATGAATTTTTAAACTCCTGAAAATTTCAGAGTTTGAACTTTCATTGATGAAAGGTTATAGCACAAATACCAAAATGACTTGTTTAAGACTAAATTTAGAATTAGTAAAAAGCCCCAACTTCCAAAAGATATATCTCACAAATTATAATGATTAAATTTATGAAAATAATTTCACATATAACTCAGTGTGTCTCCTCAAGATTATGAAAATTTCAAAGTTTGAAACTTCACCAAAATTCATTTATAGAAAACTAAAAAGATACTCATTTGAGACTAATTTCAGGACTAGTCACAAACCCCAACTTCCATAGAAAATAACTCTAAAAATATAACGATCCAAAACATGAAATTTGTCCTAGATGTACTTTTCTATGTTTTCTCATTCTATCGAAAATTTCATTGTTTGAAACTTCTGAGACAAAAAGTTATAGAGAAAATCCCAAGATAAGTCCTTTCAAACTAATTTTGGGATGAGTCAAAAACCCTATCTTTCATAGGATATATCTCTGAGAGTATAATGAAAAAAAACCTGGAATTTTTACTAAAGGTACCTTTATACGTCTCTAAAGTAACCTCTAAATTCCTCTTTTTCAAGAGTCCCATCAAAAAAGTTATAGCAAAATTTCCAAGATGACTCGCCTAAAGCAACAAAACCATAGGATCGATGCTCTGATACCAAATTTTTCAAACCAATGCCTTGAGAATGATAAAAAAACTCGATGAATAATAGTCCACTTCAAGGGAAAAACTTCCTTTTACAATATATTCAATGTACAAGATGATATATGATGATCCTAAGACTAGGTCTCCTTGGTATATATATAGGAGACAAAGGGTGCAATTATAATGAAAGGGTGCAATCAAAGGTTCTAGCCTACATACAAATATAACACTAGAAATGTAATAATTCAATATATAGGCCTTAATAAGGGGTTTTATACCTAACATGGGGCCTTGTCTAGGGCTTAACAACTATCCATTGGCAAGTCCATCAATGTGTGGATCTCTAATAGAGTTTGTATTATAAGTTCATATGGCAATGATCTTTCAGATGGCATCACAACCATGTCTAAAGTATCACCTCTCATGGTGCATAATCTCAACATAATCCTCAAAGGTTATCATGACCTTCACATAACTCTCCTACACAATTTTCTAAACATAATTATCCTCATATGGCTCTCAACCCTTCTCCCTCTTGCAAAGATGGGAGTGCTCTAATATTTTTATAGGAAATGGTGATTCAAGGATAATAATGGGAGATTAATTAATTTGGGAAAATCCCATAGCTAAAAAAATAATCTCCTAATAATCAAAGGTGTTCTCCACATGTAAAGACAAGTAAGGGAATATTGTGGGGGATCTAATAAGTTAAGTGTTGTTACATTTCTTCTTATTGGATTAGGGTTTGTTAAAATTTCATGGTAGATCTAGTATCACTTATGATCTCAAAAATACATACTTAAATTCTTATTTAACATCAATATACCTCTTTTGAATTTTCTTGAATAATATTTTTAAAGGCTCTCTCTCTCTTCTTCTTTTTTGTAAGTAAAAAATTGTATATACTTCATATAGGAATTTCTCTTACACATATCCTACGTGTTACATTCAAAATATTCTATCATGTTTTCCTTACATAAAGTATATACGATCTACCACTTATTTTGTTATTTGTTTCTTCATCATTTCTTTTAACGGAGTTTTAATTACATCATTACTTGATCTCTACCACCTTGGTCAGAATGTAGAAAAATAGGAGAGTAGACATGGTTTCCACAAACCAAAACCTATGTTGAGTGATATATTCAATAGATGTAATAGTGCACATATAAATACATAAAGTTATGCCTCAATATAGACATGATACCTTAGCACACTAACAAACTCTTGAGAGAATGTTTCAACCACACACCAAAATAGCAGCTAACTAGTTGAAGATAATCTCTCATATCCAATTAGATCTAATAACTTCCTAAAAAATAAAACTATTCTGATGGAAAACTCTACCTTGCAATTACCAATAATAATAACAATCACAACCTTCAATATTATCACACGTAATCCAAGTAGGAGTTAATCATTCCAACACTCAGCCTTAATGATTACTTGTCTCAATCTATGTCAGGTCAATTCTTCATCATCATCTAGTCCTTTGCAACAGATCCTCCACCATGAATTGAAGACACTACTCATCAAAAAAGTCTATATTAGGTCCATATTGGAACTTACATCTAGTACCTTGATCATGTAGACATCACCAAACTGTCAAATTCCATATAAAGCAACAACCATCAATCAGAATACATGGGTACATAACCACTACCACTACTAAATTTGGGTCATTTTGCGAAGGTAATTTATATGCTCGTGCTACATTCTATCATGGAGATTGCGATGAATCTTGGACCCCCAAAATTTCGTATCATGTTTAATGGAAATTGCAACGACCTAAGGATTTTGTAAAGTTGTCGTCGCAACGGAGACGACCTTTTTACGTCGTCGTCCGAGAGATGACTTAAACTTCTCGTCGTAGGTGAGATGACCTCTTTAGGTCATTTCATGTGAGAGGACCAAAATAGGTTGTCGCATGAGAGACGACCTAAAGAGGTCGTCACACAAGAGATGACCTAAAGAGGTCTTTGCACAAGAGGCGACCTAAAGATGAACTATCAAACGAATCCTTGCGACGAAGTGTCAATACCATCGACAATCAAATTTGTCACGAGAGCAAAGGGATCTTAATATTTAAAAAATATATATGAGATTAAGATTAACAAAATATCTAATCCATACAAGAAGGAATTTCCTAAAGAATTTGACAATTATTGATATTCAATATGAAGGATATCTAAGATTACATAGCGACATAAGATTATGCACTAGGGAAGACATGAAAGATTATTAATGCAACCATATGCCCAAGAAGAAGAAAAAATAGATTAACGAAGTGATAGGTGAGAAGGTTTTCAAGACACATGGTACGCCATATAAACCGTATTTAATAAAATGGAAGGACAAAATTATAGAGGAGCACTTGGATTTTTGGATATAAGTATCAAAACCTTCACGAGGGGAAGCTAGAGGTAGATGTAGAGAAATGCACATGATTTGAACAATGACACACAAGTTTTTATTGGTAAGGGGAATTTGATGCAAGAGCATTGTTGATAGGAGAAAAGGAATTTGTGCATCTAGGCACAAAAGGAGAGGATGTGTGAACATGTGTGAGATTTGACATATGTCTGCAAGGTAGCAATGAGCATGATCCAAACAAGATATGTAGGGGAAAGTCAACACAAATGAAGGTTGGGCAAGGCATAGCTAAGGATGGTGCAAAATAAATAGGTCCAAGGGTAGGATGCATAGAATAAGTTTTGGCACATGAAGGTGTGCAATGTAGTTGAAGCGATTCACGAGGAATACCAGTAGTAATTTATAAAACCATCAAGAAGGAAGCCTTTACAACCTACATATGGATTTTTTAGTTATATGTTAGTGGTGGAGACATCTATAAAGGTGCAGAGCTTGAAGGATATTAGTTTGGATGGCATCATTAATGAGGAGACTCATACAAGATGAGAGGACGTGAGTAAGAAGAGAGATTAAAATAAGAAGAGGAGGATTGGTTCAAAGAAGAAGGTTGAAGGTTAAGTTACATGGATTGATATATGTGATAGTTGTAGAAGCTAAAATTTCAAGTAAGGTGCTAAGGTGAAAAGTCATTTTATATGTAAATATGATTTATTAATGAGAATGAGTGGACTAATTTTGTGATTCCCTCTCTATCAATGATATTCATGACTATTTCTTTTCCACCTTTATACACTATATATTTACTATATTGTTGTATTTTTTTGTATAACATGCATGGTTTTGTAGAGCGCTTAGGATTGGCTCACATAGTGAGATAAGGAACAAGGCCACTTGGAATTCCTTGCATCATCGAGTGTGATTATAAACAATAGGGAAATGGCATAGGGTAGAACTATACCTCATGTACAAATGACTTTTTTCTCACATCATTATACTCTCCGAGAGCTTTATGCAACTCTTCCCCTAAGCACTTGGCTCTTATGATATCTCCAAGATCTTTATGAAACTCCTCCCCTAATCAATTGGCTCCTTGATATCACTTGGTTAGTCTAGAAGTCATTCATGAAGTTTATTTTATTAATCTAGGAGGCATGCAAAAAGGTCCTACACTCATGTGGGTTGAAGTAGATTTGGTTTAATTTCATGGAGACTTACTTTGGATTAGAATTATCTCTTTGAGGTTCCTTGCACTTGTTTTCCTTCAATTTGAAGTGATCTTATCTCTTTACAATTGAGTGGAATTCATCCAAATCATGTTGTTCTTGCTTCTACATAAAACAACATGCTTCCACAAAATAGTACTTAGGGCTCACGATTGTTTTGTTTGTGGCATGCATTTTAATAAAACTTTTTATTAGTCTTGATGTTCTTATTTTCCCAAGTTTATATATGTGGGAAAACATTTTTTCTTAGTATCTTCTTGATTGTCTTGAATACATTATAAAGATTGATTTTATATGAAAACACTTGGTTGTTCTTACCTTTCGTTTACATTAAATATATCAAGCAACAACACCATTTACTAAAACACAATAAAAAAATATAACGTGATAGATGAAATTATGAATAACCATTAAAGAAACAACACCATTTACTCCATAAGAATCGCAATCTACCATTAAACTATGAATAGCCATTAAAACAACAAAAGAGAAGGAAAATATGAGAGATAACCAAAATAAATAAATAAAAAGACAAAACAAAATCATATACTGAATTAAAAAACGGTTAAGATAGATATACAAAACCTCTTATCATTTTGTATCTTAACACCCTTCATATTTATATTCATAAGTATAGACATTGAAAGATGAATTTATTTATATGTAATAAATAATAATAATGATAATCGAAGAATCTGTAACTAATATGATAAAATAGCTAACTTTTGAGAAAGAAAACATGATGAAATTACCTGAGGTCCTATGCTCAAAGTAGATCCACAGCTTGAAGTGCTTTCACATATTCTTGATTGCTTCTTCTGAAACCTACAAAAAATTGTGCATACAAGACTACAAGAAAAATTAGTTAAATTGATAACTAACTAATCAACTTGATCAAATGTAGAAAGATTCATTGCAATTATTATTCCAAACATGTAAGCATTCAACAATGATGAATCACATATTGCGAACACTATATATCAAAGGAATTTGCATCTCAGGTGTGACGACTTGAATAAACTCCTCTTGGTTTCGAGAATAATTTATTGGAGCCATCTGATCTTGGAGAAAACCCCCCTCGATTTGAAGAAGTAACAACAAAGTCAGCATTGACTATGTTGTTGCTTCATTGGATCGGGAGAGGTTTGCTCCAAGAATAAACGACTCCAATATTTTTTTCTCTACTGAAAAGGGATAACCACGTGAAGGTGGAAGCTCCTATGGCCCCTCCCCTCCCCCTCACATCACTCTCAATTCCCTAATATCCAATCTATATTCTAATAAAAAATATGCATTAAAAATATTCAAAATTGATAAAAAGTGAGTGTAAAGCTAGAAATTAGGTTTATCATTCAAAGGAATATGTCATAAAAAAGAGTTTTTATAAATGATATTTATCATCCAAAATATGTTCCAAATATACTAGCTATATAACATACATCTTTTTGTCTTATAAAATTATTATACATCATAAATTTCTTGTAGTCTTCTTTAGTTTTTTAGTCCAATTCTTAAGTAATTCATTAGCCTCCATGTCTTCATTTCATGTCTTAGTTTTCTAGGGGATTTTCAACAGTTGATGTTGCTTCATTCCTCTCATGTCGAGCATGCCTAGTATCATACCCACAGCGTGGAGGTTGATTTGAGGGGCCATTGCCTACAAAAACAAAAAATATTAAATTTATATGGGTAATTTTTAAATACCATTGAATTAGTTCATTAATATTAAACAAAACCTCTGCAATGTAATTAATTACCTGGTCCACTAGTGGGCACCATTGGAATGGATGCCCTATACTCCTGATCTTCAGCTCGAGGAGGCTTAACTACAACATTCTCTGACATTGAAATGACAAAATCTATAAGGAAAAAAATGTAAATGTAAAAGTAATAAAAATTAGAAGTACAAAATTATTAAGTATATGATTAATATAAAGCCATTTTACCATTGTGGGCCTCAGTCACAAGAACATCGTCGGGCTACACCCCACTAGGATGGGGTTTCTCAGGAGCACCATGATCTTTGGCTGCACTACACTATCAATGCACTATTGTCCAGTACTAACTTTTTTGTTGATAATGTTGCTCCCCTTATTAAAACAAAGTAAGACATTAAAGTTGTGGATGATATCAAACATTTATGTATTTTATAAGCAATGACAGGTTAATATGGGCTGATTTTTATTTACCTTATCCCGCAAATTGGATCTTGGGGTCCGCCCCATGCTTTTCTTATGATCAACGACAACTTTATAGTCGTACTTGTAACCAATTCGGAGGTCTTCCTCTATGGTTTCAATTCCAAAGTCATCATCCTACATTGCATAAGAGTATGTATTTTTAATGTTATTGGATGCAATTACCTTAAATTTGTAAGGCAATACAGATAATATTGTTAATATTTTGGGTACTTACGATTCGTGATTGTAACCTCGAGTAGCCACCCTGGCCTAGCCTGTGTTGGCCATGTTTGGAAATCCTTGCTTTGGTTTCCTTCGAAGTGTCACAAAACCTATCATCAAAAGTTTCAAGTATGTTATATACCACACTTTTATTTAGATCTAAAGAAAATTAAAGGTATTGAATTCAAAATATTCTAATTTACCTTGGGGAACCAATTATTTGTTCTCTCATTTTTCTTAATTTATTTTATTTTGCATCATCAATGAGCGCCTTCCACTCCCTCTCTGGAATCAATGGAGGGAGATCATACCTAGGGTTTATTGCCAATTTTTGTCTATACACATCCCTCATATATTTTAAATATTTTCCCACTGCAGAGGCAACCGCTTTTTTATTGAAGGTCTCTACTCCAAAGAGGCCATCAAGATAATCCAAAAGTTCTTTCTTGAGGTTGGAATTCTGGAAATTCCACCTCGTGCGTACGGTTAACCCAAAAATCAACAAGGACTTTCTCTCCAGGTCCCTATAAAAATGGACGTTTCCTACACACAAAAAGATATGATCATTAATTTAAAAATAATAATCTCGATGATTTATGTTTGAGATGGACAACATGAAATAGTTAAAATATGAAAAACTTCCTGGGATTCTTATTTGTTTTAATGGAAGTCCTTTATCATCGACCAAAATTTTTCATGGAAGGGTCCCCATGTTGGTCACATGTCTAGCTCCAGGAAATGCACCCATATCAACCACATCATCAACCTCATCTTTGTCAACACCTCTACTAGAGCCTGGTTGTTGTGTGGATGTATGGCGGTGTATTTGATGGCTTCCATCTAAAGGTGTGGAATATGGAGAAGTAAACAGTCTAGAAACTATATGACAACCCGTTTCAGGACTCTGTGGCATCCCTACAATGCCACTACTACCAACATTGAGTTGAACATGCTCCAAATATCTCTATATAAGAAAGAAAATGTTTTTTCGTTAGATAATTTAAAAGTTAAAAAAACAAACTATCATAATTGAAATTATAAGTGCATAAAAAAATCACTTTAAATTGTGGCTATTACCTGATATGTTCTAATTTGTTTCATAACCATATTGGTCCTTTCTATGACGTCGAGAGTTCGATCCGCACAGTCTAATAAATGAGCAAGTTCCTTGTTCGCTTTAATGATCTTATTTTTAATCATTACATTTGGATCAAGGGATGAATACAACTCCTCCTCGTCAGGGGAATCATGATCATCATGGCCTGCAGACTACATATTTCAATCAAATCAATGTTATTTCAGTTATATAAAAAAATAAAAATAAAACTAATTGTCACACAAATAAAATTATATAAAAAAATAATAAATTCATGTAAAATCAAAGTCGAATTTGGTAATCGTTTACATGTTATGTGGCTGCCCCTTTTCCATGATCATCCTGCCACATTATAATATAATTAGAACCCCGAAACATATAAAAAATTGTTAACGATAACAAAAAAACAATTGCCACACAAATAAAATTATATAAATAAATAATAAAATCCGCATTAAGTGTAAATTGAAATTGTTAATCGTTTACATGTTCTACAGCTAGCAATTGTAAATGTGTTGAACCTGCACAGAATAGATCTAGCTAGAAAATACTCTACACATTTGCAGAGAGAAATTGAAAAAGAAGAAGGAGAGAAAGAATAGAAGAATTATCATTAACCGAATTGAATAATGAATAATTTACACATTATATACTCTATATAACTCAATGAATATGCACTGGAGGAGAACCAATGTGCCATAGTGGTGGTCTAGAGTGATCTAGATACAAACCAGCAATTACGGGAGTGAACCGCCACCTAGTCTAGTCTCTCAGGCAGTTACAGGAGTGAACTGCCACCTAACTGAGTTAACTAGTCAACTAGTCTTCAGTTAATTGACTAAGCAGAGTGTAGTGAGGAGTAGATCAAGGAATCAAGGGTAATTTGCCAGTATGGTGATGATCCCAAGACAATTGGGCATTAGCATGATGATGATCCCAATGTTGCATGGTGACAAAACCAATGCAGCATCTAAACTCAACTCAACTAGTCAAACGGAAGTGTCAACTAAAAGAGAATATTCTCCAGGTGGAATATTCTCCCCTAAAATATAGGAGACTAGATAATGACTAATTATGACTAATAAACAAGGAAAAACCTTAGAAAAAATAAATCCTAGGTGTGTGTGAAGTAACTCCAACACTTTTCCATGATCAACCTCCCACATTATTATAAAATTGGGACCATAAATATTTCTTACACTGTTAAAGATACAAAACATATGATGCAATAAGTAGAGGTTGCTTAAAGAGATGTTGCATAAGTACCCACACACTATTAGTCGATGTTTCTATTCGATTAAAATGGTATAATAAATCTTCCCTGGGAGTTATATTTTTTATCGTTCACATGACTACTTGATTCCCTTTGCATCCCCATATATGCAATTCAATTGTTTATTTATTGTCTTGGGTCGTGTGTTGTTAATAAACCTTGTGATATTACCGGAAGCTTTAGGCCTTCCATCAATATAGATAGTGGCTCCCTTATTTTTATCGTTGTTTATTAGCTATATATAATTTGTGGCGAGTGAATATCTTCCCATGCTTTGTATGTACTGGACCACCCACATCCAAATGTTATAATTGTAACACGGTCTGACATAGTCCATCAATTCAGTTACTGTATTGTATTTTACAATTATTCCATCCATGGAAAATATCCCCAAGTATTGTATTATATTTCATAATTATTCCATTGATGGAAAATAGTCCATCAAGTCAATGTCTAATAGAGGCATTTCCTTAGGTACCCATTGTTTCACCAGATGCTTATACCTGAGTGGCACCTCTATGTCTCCTATGCTCTCATCATCATAAGAGCATGATCCTCCTTCAGAAAGAAAAAATTCCATGCGTCTATGGATTTTTCTTCTGACCTTTTCACTTCTAGTGGTCCTTGTTTGTGTATCATACGATCTACTATATGTAGTCGCATTTCCCTCTATTTTTCCTGAGCTTCCCTCACTCGAGGAAGAAATATTTGACAGGTACATGTTTGGTTGTACCTTCAATCAAACAAACCAGATATATAGTTAGCCAAGATTGTAAGAATATAGTGAGGTATCTAAAATGATACAATGAAATCATCACCTCTCCTAATTGACTTAACTATATTGGAACTCTTCTAAGTGATTAAAGAAGTCATTTTTTTGTTTTCTGTAAGTCATTTTTTTGTTTTCTGTCAAAGGTCCTCTATTTCAAACTTAGTTTTATGATAATTTTGAGTGACAAAAATTGGGTTCAAAATCCCCTAAGTGGGCATGGAAAAGTCCAAGTGAAATTAATGGGTGATTTTTGTGTCATAGATACGCCCCTCATAGTGTAATAGCTTAGTTGAAGTGATTCTATAAGAAGTATCCCCCCCTCCACCACAAAAAAATATGTGAACGAAAATTCTATATGTTAAGAGAACAAGATGAGGAAGAAGAGAGAAAGGAGGAACTATTTTCCACTACATTTATCATTGAGAAGGCATTGATTCAATGTTTGATTATGTCATCCAGAGAATTTCCAACATCAAGAGAACACGGGAAGTCTTATCATGCAAAAAAATGACTATTCACGAGGCCCTTAGAGGAGGCAAAGTCCACTCCAAGGGTACAAAATTATTGTGCTTTTTTCTAGCATAAGAGGCTTAGGGAGCATATATAAAAGAAACTATGTAAACCAAATTGTAGCAACAAATAACATAGATATTATTTTGATTCAGAAAATAATTATGGTGGTTGTTAGGGAAAAATAACTGCTAGTGTTTACTCTTCATGGATGGAGTTTTGAAACTCTTAATGTAGAGGGGAAATCTAGGAGGTTGTTGGTAGGATAGCATAAGTCCCTTTGATTCATGAGTGTCTCCTTTTAATAGAATACCACCATTATCGAGTTGTAGATTCAATTTTCAATTTTATTAATGTCTATGGACCTTTTTAGTGTAGGGAAGGTTTGTGGGATTCCTTTTTTGGGAACATGGACTTGAGAAAGGATAATTTAATCATGAAAGGTGATTTAAATATCACCTTGAGCCTAGGTAGATGTGGGGGGGGAGATAGAAGGATGGAACCCATGGCCAAATACCTCCTACAAAATATTGGTGATGAGGGTCTATGTGACATAGATCCCTTGACTTTGAAACCCACCTAGAGAAACAATATGGTGGGTGCAAAGGTTATCCCCAAGAGAATAAACAAATTCCTTGTGTTTGAACAACTTGTTGTCAATATATATATAATTAGTACATGGATAGGAGAAGCATGTCCCTTTGACCATGTCCCTATTTTCCTACAAGTGGGGGATATGACTATAAAAACCACATGTCCTTTTAAGCTCAATTCACATTGGTTGAAGGAACTTGAGTTCAGAGACCTAGTTTGAAATGAATGAAAACATTATGCTAGGTAGTTGGTGGATTTGACAAAGTTACTCTTGTTTTGTGAAAATATAAAAAGAATCAAAAGGAATCTAGAAAGACAAGAACACATGCTCATATCAATGGCTATTGAATTTATTAAAGGATTTTTTAATTTGTTGGTGAAGGATCTATTAATGGTTATGGAGGAATATATACTTTCTAGTAAGGTTTTGGGGGCCTGCAAAAGTGCTAAAACTACAATTTCACAGTGAGCAGTCTCTTCACGCTGCGAAAGTACACCAGTCCTCCAGATCAACATCCAATCAACTTCCAGCTGGAGTACACATGTTATATGAACATGGAGATTCAAAGGACCTATTTTTTGTCATTTAATTGATGTATTTATGTCATAATATGCATATATTTAGTTAGTAAAAAACTATTTCCTAGTTTGAAGCAGTTTGTTTTGGTTCAGTTGTAACTTGTTCTAAAAATAGAAAACCTTCATGAATTTAACTCCTTTAAGTTGTTATGATATGTATCTCTATATATTGTAATGAAAAGGAGGAAAAAGGGGTTCGAGTGTGAGGGAAGTGACACTTTTATTCCTGTAACTTTTTTCTGAGTTTAATAAAATTAGCAATGCAGAAGATAGATGTGTCTTACCAGAGATTCTTGTGCCCCTTTTTTCCAACCAACAAGACTACTAAGCGAGGTTTTTCCTCTATCATTGCTTATCTTTCGTCATATAGTATATGGATTAAGAAAATCTCTAGACCCCATGCATTGCACATTGCCTCGACCTCATGCTTTGTGGATGATAGATGTAGTAAGAATGAACCAAGTTGCAACTAAATACTTCAATTTGACCATTTGTCTGGGGTTGAAAAAATGTAGAAAAGAGTAATTGACAACATAAAAGGTTCCATAATGATTTCCAAAAGCGATTGAGAAATTGAGAGTTGTGATCATAAATGATGGCCAAAGGTAAGCTAAAATTACTCCATACAAGTTAAAATAAGAGTTTGACAACTTTAGAGACACCAATAGTGTTGTGGCAAGTTACAAATACTAGCTTCTTCGGGAATTTGTATAGTACTTCAAAGATTCAACCATGTTTGCATTGGTTGGTAGGATAACCACTAACAAAATCCATGAAGGGAATTGGAAATGGTTGTTACAACCCAAGCTCTTTGTTTGTAAGTTTGCTTTGACTACAATGTGAAAATGTCCTGATATATGTTAAATTTGGCAGCATCAACTATCATTCTCCAATGAGAGGCCATGTGAGCCACCTTGAGGCTAGCCAGGGAGATTTGGAGAATCAACCAGTCCTGTGAGGTATTGAAAAAATCCATGGGGAACGTACAACCTTTGTGATTCAAACCAAGATTCAAGACGAACGAGATGTTATATGATCTTGTGAGTCTAGCCAAGGTAAAGAAAGAAACCTTGTAAGTCTAAGATAAAAGTCAAGATGTAAGTCTAATGAAAAATCAGGGGGAATGTACAACCTTTGTGAGCATAGACAGACTAGTGAAAAAGTCAAGGGGAACGTACAACCTCTGTGAGCCTAGTCAAGCCCTGTGAGCCATGAGAAAAAATCAAGGCATCTAGCAAAAGTTAGGTTAAACGTAAAATTCCTATGAGCTAGAAACAAACAATCTTCTGTATGAAAATAATGTAAATGTATTGATCTAGTGCATTGGTATATGTAACATTATCCACCATGAAAATAAATTCGAATTTCCATGTATAAAAGTCGATTTGAATGTCTAGTTTTAGTGGCAAACTCAAGTTGTAAAAGGTTGAGCTCCATGTCTAGTTTAACTCGTCAAACTCAAGTTGTAAAAGTCGAATTGCTTGTCTAGTTCGAGTGGTCAAATCCAAGTTGAAAAGGCATGTTGCATTTTGCATGTTGCATGTTGCATGCATGTCGAGTTGCATTGCATGCATGTCAGGTTGCATTGCATGCATGTCAAGTTGCATTGGATGCATGTTTATTTTCATTGCATGCATGTCTAGTTGCATGTCAAGTTGCATGTTCAGTTGGCATGCCATGCAACATCAAGTCTCAAGGATGAGTTTCCATGACATGTGAAGTTTAGTTACAAGTCCAATTGATTTGGGAAGTCAAGTCCAAAAGGCGAGTTGTAATTACATGCATTCTCTCCCTAATTCGAGTTAACTACTCACTCCTTCCTACGCCTAGTATATATAGAATTTGACTTTCATTCTTCACGCAGTTGTTATGCAGCGTAAGAGAAAAAGGGAAAAGGAAGCGAAGGAGTCTAAATATAGAGAAAGACTTTTGCTAGCAGTGTTGGTTTATAACAATAGAAAATGACAACAAAATTTTTCAGTGTTTGCAGGTCATACAGTGAGGTATAAGTCTTACTTGGCAAGATCATTCAAGAGAATAATTCATGGTGGTTCTATGTACATGATCTTACATTCTATTTGCAATAAAGGAAGATTGTTTGCTAGGGTTTTTCTCCCTGTATATGTTTTTCCCAGGGTATATGTGTTGTCAATGCGCATGCTTGTGAATCCATGTGATTATTTCTATTCAGTGTTTTATTCTGCATTATTGAAATGTATTAACAATATAGTCTTCCACTTGTTTCTGCATGGATTACCCAAATTAACCCGTAGGATTACCTTGCTTTGAAAATACGACATTATCCTAATTAATTCCATCGTAATCAATGTTTTACTAGTATGGAAACCTATGGTTAACCCTATCGTAATCAATGGTATTACTCAATGTGTAACACCATAACTCAGATTCTATTAAGCTATAACACTACTCAGATTCTATCAATAGTTAAATTAACATCTATGTTCTATCAAGTTGTAACACTACTTAGTACAATGGTTCTACTTCATTACTAGTATCATGTTAGTATCATAGTAATATCATAATGATTACGGCCATAGTGTTACTCTTTCACACCTGTATTATGCTCTATTACTATTGGTATACTATCTAGGCATTATAGGGGCATGTTTGGAGTCAAATTAAACATGCCAACAAGTGGTGGTAATGGGACACGATGTTGGTTGGAAGACCCTGGAACTGATGCCATTAGACACAGACTCAATCCTAAGGCCTACTAAGGAGAAAAAACAGTACACACTAATTAATCTAGGAGTCAAGCATGCAAACAAACCTTCTCACAAAGAAGTGCTAGTTGGTGATGGAATCCAACATCGTAGAATCGATGTGCAAAGGGGTTAAGATTCGATGGGTGGGAAAGTTACATTGACAACCTGCTTAACAAAATTATGCCCTGGTGTAAGCTACCTCACCGACAAATGGGAAACCCTCCAAGGATTTTGAGTGAGTCTAGCCAACATTGATCCTAGGTACAATACCACCTTCCATGTGTTATCAATTTTGGTAGGAAGTCTAAAAGATTATGGCCTCTATGGTACCACCTACTATACCAAAGTAGAGGGGGGACAACTGATAGTCTGATTTACATGCAAGGGTAGGGCCACTAATATTGAAACCACTTTGAGAGATTCCTCATAGAGAGGGGTTTCTCCCAAGTGATCCCCATAATACATGCCACCACTACACCAAGACCAACAAAGAAGGGTTGATTACTTTGTTGTCCCCAATGCCACCTCGTGCTTGACCCTTGTGTTAGAAGGGATTCCCAAAGTCAGTGATATAGCAACTGAATTTCACTCCCTAACTCAAATCTCTATGTTTGTTTAGCAGCTTTGGAAAGATATTCTGACAATCCTATTCCAAAGCTCTATACCTAAGCTAAGATGGGTTTGAAGAGCCCTAGAAATTAAATTTGCTAGATAAATTTTAATTAGTTCTTGATTTTAGGTTGTTGTTACTCAAAGGATTGGTCATGAAACTAATGACATTTCAACTCGACTCTATAAACCATGCAAGAGGAAAATGAAATGCAAGAATTTCAACTTCGATGAAAACTAGCTATGGGAAGGAGCAAGAGGTTTCAAGCAAAGAAATAATTTCTTGATTGATTACTATGTGTGCATTGCTAATGACAAAAAATATGAGCTAATTATCCAGATAAATGGAAGCAAAATTACCCAAATTTTAAAAATACCATGCAAATGTCATGTTTCACTTAGTACACCTATACAACACTGAATCAAATGTCACCATTTCTAACATAGTAAAATTTTATGATTATAGAGACCACCATAATACCTCTATGAAATAAATTTTACTTATGGTTGAAATATGTGATGAATGGGTGTTGCCTTGATGAGGGACCAAAACTATTATAATAATAAAAATCCCAATAGAAAAGTGCTTTGAACATGTCGATATCTAACCATTGATAATCCTATGTTGATGGCTCAAAAATAATGAAAAATAGTCATATTACATGTTTATTGGTATTCAACTAGATCTAGTTATGGTCACCATGACGTACAAATTCTCCACAATGTGGTAATGAGATGTGGTTGAGCATGGGAGAAACCATTAGGTTATAAATCAATATAGGAAATATCTACCAAATGTGATCTCACCCACTAATGATTATTATTGGTACCAAGGTATTGAGTGTGAACCCACATGGTGTGAATAATTGTGTTCGCGTCAAACACTAAAAAGAGCAATGTAATGAATAAACAATGATACAAATCCTTGTTGCATAAGAGGAATGTCACATAAGGATTTCAATTTTTTATGTTCCCTGGAAATTGCACTTTAAGTGTAAATTTGAAAGGACACGCATAATTGTTGTATCTTCTTTTCAAAAGTTGTGGTCTAATGATGCAACTGCCCAGGTAAAAACTAAAATTTTCATGCTTGTACAAGATTCATCACTAAAAGCATGGTTTCGTTTTCTTTTGGAATGTAGGAGATCTCTCACAAATGACTATTCAAGTTATGGTTTATGGTTTAGACTATCATGGTCGTTTACTCTCTATCTCCCTTTGGCTTCATGCTAAGTCGTCATTCTCTAAATGATTTGGATTGAAACCAAACAAACTCCTACATTTGAGCTGGTTTGCCTGTAAATATAGGAGGTGCACTTGAGTCTACATAAGAGAGTTAAAATATTGTTATGTGACCTTCTATCACAAAGTTAATGCACATTACATGTCTAATATCTTGGCAACAATCCATATGGTTTTTTATTTTGTCATGTATAAAAGAATTGTATGGATATTAAAGCAATCTTGTTATAAATCTTATGCTAGTGAAAAAATGGTGACAACTTATACTTCTATTCTCGGATTATATGCACCTATATTATGTTGATTTGATAACATGAGTCCCCCTAGGCATAACCAATCTTCCATCCAATGATGCTTCTCCCCTCCATTTCTTTCCTACTTGACCAAATTATACTCTGTTGTACACCTATTAGCCTCAAATCATGCACCTTCCAAACATTGTAATGAAGAGATGGCTTAATATTAGCTCGTCTCATTTCAATTTCAATTGCTTATGTTATACTTATATTAAGAGTGGCTTGTAATGTATGTTTTTCTTTTACTAGTAATAAATGAGGTTCTAGAGCCATGGCTCACATGGCCCCAGAAGAGGATAGGGAAACATGCCTCATGAATCTTGGTGGAGGGGGAGAGGAACATGTATTGTGATGTATGGAGGCCATCTACAATAAATAAGGCCCGTGTAGTAGCGTGAAATATATAAATGTAAGAAGGCTAACTAGAAGGTTCCTCCTACTAGAAATTTCCAAGGAGGTAGATAGTATTATATAAAGGAGTAGAAGAAATGTAATGAGATGTCTTGTGAAGTTATTTGTAATCGAATATCTGTTCAATTAGAGGTTCCCCCCTTGAAGAGGTCAGTTAATATTTCTTCCATTAATAGAGGTAGAACTTTTTGTCCTATTAAGGTTCTTTATTTGGCTATTGTGGTTTCAATATGTATCTTCTACAATAAATTTGGATAAACTGTATTGTTTTTGCTCCGCATATTTCAATTTACTAATAAATAACACCCAGTAATGAAAGTGGATATTGTGAAATTTTTGGAAGTAATCACTCTAGTTATTTCCATGGAGGTTTATCCAACAAGATAGTGAGAATGGACAATGAAATAGCCATTGAAGGCAATACATTGCCCTAGGTCAAATATGGTTGAATACTAGAGTATGAGAGTTGATCAATGGTCAGATTGCAACCTTTATATAGAAAAAACATCACATGAAAAAGAAAAGAGACCATGACTTCCATGGCATGCATGTACTCATGCCCAAGGGGTAAGTTAAAGTCAGCATGGGTAGTCACCATTGCAACATTGACTAAAATAAAATTACCACCTGACTCAGTGGGAATATTAGATACAATTCCTATTGATTTACATGGTATACCATCAAAATATTGAGAATTGGTCATTAGTGGAATGAGGATGGGAGGAACAAGATGTAAATAAAATTGAATTATATATAAGAATTATATATAAGAATTATCTCCATTATATAAGGACTCATTTATAAAACAAGACATAATTGAACATTGCTAAATATTAGATAGAAACAACATCATATTCGGTGTGCTAGAAGGTTTATTGAATCTAAATAAGATTGAATGGCATCACCGAGCTTTTTGGTGATAGAGGAATCTTTGGGAAGGAGGAAATATTGAAGAGGCCTTCAAAACTAGGTGTAGCATAAAGGAGACTTCCAATATCAGAGTACTTCCACTTAACACAATCTGGGGAGTATGGATTATCATAAATATAAAGTTGTTTTAAGGAAAGGAGACACTTCCCTACAAATGTGTTGTCTAGTCCTTAAATAATTCAAATTCCTATCCACAGGTGTATGAAAAATATATCTCCCATATGCAAGGTGAAGTGGCTATAAATAAGAATATTCCATGGGATCGTTTTCATTGTGCCTCACAAGGGAACTCCTCTAAGGGAGGCTCGGGAGGCATACTATACTTATGTTCAGATCACAATAATTTTTTTTAAGTTGGAATTGGTCAAGAAACTACAACTTCTATGAATTGATGGCTTTAAAGTTGGTCCTTAAACTTGCACAAGAATATGGTCTAACCCAATTACAAGTTTTTGGAGATTCGGATTTGGTTATCCAATGGATGCACAAAGAAATTGTGGTCGGGAATTTTACATTATGACCCTTGTATAATGAATTTCTCAATCTATTGACATTTTTCTCATAGACATCTCTATCCCATATTTACAGGGACAATAATACCACTACACATGTGCTCTCAAAATATGGATTTGGGTTGGAATGAGGAACCTCGATTGTTTTAGTAATCTAGAAAGGAAATACTACAGAATATAATCATGAACCATGGACCTAACCATATACATTACAATTTTTGTATCAGTTTTTTTGTAATGATAGAGTTTCCTTGATATCTAGATGAAATACTATTGTACTTTTTTAATGTCATTTTGTTTCTTTTTAAAGAGGTTACTGATGTAATTGAACATGAACGACTTTCAATTTTTTGGTGATGATGGATTGGACATAAGAAATTCATGTAAAGGGATCAAAAACACTTATTATTTCCATGGGCATGTGACAATGTATTTTTGTCAAACTATTAAAAATACATATTTATGTCCTTGAAAAAAAAGTGATGGTCATTCATATCTTCTTGAAGGCTACACTAAACTCAATTGCAGGAACAGTGCATGATCTTCGATTACTTTCACTACTTTTTTCCAGAACTCTAAAACTAAATTGATAAAGAACTAACTAAATCATGAGTAAAGGTTGTTTAAGGAGCAAATTCTTCTAGCTACTTCATGCACACATTGAAACTATCTACCTTAGTCTTGATGTCCAAAAGTGCAACATCCATATCTACAACTATTACCTCCTTTTTTAAAATCAATAATTTCATTTGCAAGGTGTCTTGAGCTTCACTTTGGGATTGTGCTTCCTTGAGTGTACATCGAGATTCAAAGAGGTCTTTACATATGTTTATAGGTGTACAACAATTTGAGTGGGCCTCACGGTTAAGAACATGTGCTTTCTCCTTAGAGGTCATAGGTATGTACACCTCTGTAAACTAAGTAGAACATGTGTTTCCTTTTTGGATATCATAGGTATGTACACCTTCCTAGACTACACAATCAAATCATTGTGAAAAGGGGGTCCCTTGTCCCAAAAACAAGGGGGTCTCATACATCTTTTAATATCTTGTTTATTATAATGTTTTTTATTTAATAAACATCAAATAAAATGATTTATCAAACAACTAAGTGACCACATACACAAAGTTTTACAAATTACACATGTGATTTTAATTAGGGAACCCTTCAAGGGAATTAAATCCAAATTGTATTCAAGGTATATAGGTTAGATGGCAATGATTACAACTATAAAATCCTTCCCCTTTGTTTTGGCCCAGTGCATAGGGCCATCTATACAATGCTTTACTCTCTCAAACTATTCAACAACATTCTATGTAGTAGGCAAAACAATGGTCTTTGATTTGGAAGCATGGTCCAACGTGGCCTTGTAAGTGCAAGATGTAGTGTTGTTTGATATGAATTGAAGGTACGAACAAAGAAGATAGAGTGTAATTAATTTCTAGTGGAGTAGTTATCCCAAGTATGGAATTAATAATGGTCTCTTATTTGGATGAATAGTCTAATGTATCCTTGTCAAGTACAAGAGGTGGTGTTGATAGAAAGGAACCAAATATATTGGCAGAGAATATGTAGTCTAAGAGAATGTTGGAGATTAATTAGGCCCAGGATGAAAATCGATAAGAGATCCAAGGTATAGATCCTCCCAAGGACCATTTACATAATTCATAGCCTCTAAAAATTCTTCATCATCATGGAAAATCATTGTCGAAGAGGTGGTGAGCAATCACACTTGGGGGAAGACAATGGATTTGTGACACTCAAGTATAAAGGTACAATATAAATATCCATGTCTAAGTTGTTCAAAGGATCCAAAGAGTCATACTTAATGAAAGAGGACTTTGCGAAAAATGGGGGAAGTGATCACACCAATCATTGGTGATGGAGTTTTATCCAACCAGACTATGGGAATAGACTATTAATTAGCTATTGAAGGTGATACATTTAGTTCAAAGATGGTTGAATACTTGAGTATGAGAGTTTATCAATGGTGACAAATGGAACATTTATGTAGAAAAAACATCACATGAAAGAGTGAAGAGACCATGACTTCTAGGCCATGCACATAGTCATAACCAAGGGGTAAGTTAAAGTCAACATGGGTAGTCATAACTGCAACATTAACTAAAATAACCTAACTCGATAGAAAATTAGATATAGTTCCTATTGATTCACATTATATACCATCAAAGTTATGTGAATTGGTCAAGGTGTAATGAGGATGGGAGAACCAAAGTGTTTCTATATTGACTTAGATATATGAACTATCTCCATGATATAAGGACTCATTTGGAAAATGAGAAATAATTGAATATTGCTAAGTCTTATATAACTACAACATAGAAGTTGGCATGCTATAAGGCTAATTGAATCTAAATAAGATTCAACGGCATCATCGAGCTTGTCAGTGATAGAGACAAACACCTAATTACTTTAAGTTTACATATAAATTATTCTTATTATTGTTGCTAATATAAATATCTAAACATGGTTTTCAATATATGTGGTTCATTGTGATGTCACTAGGATACATAGTGGCCATTGCTTAAAACTAAATCCATGACCTCATCCTCAAGAATCATTTGGAGTGTGCATATGATTAGGGGATCACAGAATTTGGTAAGAATGGAGCACCAATTAGGGGATCATATGTTTTTACCATATGATGTTGTAATTTGACATGGTATCTCTAGAAGGTCTTGACAAGTTTTGAGAGGGGTGCATGATCTTCCATTAATTTCACTGCCTTTTTACAAAACTTTAAAACTAAATTGATGAAGGTTTCAATTGCATTGTGAATAGTGGTTGTTTAAGGCATAGGTTCTTCTAACTACCTCATACACACATCAAAACTACCTGCCCTAGTCTCGATGCCCAAAAGTGCAACATCCATATTTGCAACTATTAGCTTATGTTTGAACATTAATAATGTCATTGTAAGGTATTTTGAGTTTCACTTTGGCACTATTCTTCCTTGAGTGTCATGTGTGACCATTCAACATGTTAGTTTGCACTCTTGCATTTTGAATAAGACATATATTCCCAACATGTGTGCATATAGGTATGATTTTTAATAATAATAATAATAATAATAAAATAATATCGAGTTTATGGTCAAAGTGTCACCTAAAACCAAACTAATGTATGAAACCTTCTTGTTTGTGGGTCATGCACACATAAAAATTGCCTACTTTAATCTTAATGTCCAAAAGAACAACATCTATATCTACAAATATTAACTCTTTTTTGAACATTGCACAACATCTATATCTACAAATATTAACTCTTTTTTAAGATCAACAATGTCAATTGTAAAGTGTTTAGGGATTCACTTTAACACTGTACTTACTTGAATATCATTTAATTCAACATGTTAGTGTGTATTATTGCATTGTGAATAAGTCACATATGCCCAACCCATATGCATCTTGGAATGATTTTTAATAATACTAACAATAATAATTTTTAAATACCAAACAGGAAAGGTGGTGGAAAGAAAAATCCTTTCAAATATGAGGTTGGAAGACCATTCCAAAGTAGGAACAATGGGAAAGAACCGAGAGAAAGAGACCAAGAAAAGTGTGCAATTTGATTCTTGTGGCATAGGAAAAATACCAACGATGGATACACAAACATCATTTCAAATGGATACGCAGATGTTTTCAATGACAAATAAACGTCATTGTCTTCTTAAAGGCTGCGGTAATCTCCACGTTGGAGAAGATTTCATAAATGCCATACTATGGGTTCTAGTGTTATTTTTTCTCCTTGCTTTGATGTTGATCCTTTTGTTCTACGAGAATTTCCATATTTCCTTCAATAGCCAATAGTATTGATACTTATCCTAATTCCTTAGATTTTTTCCATGGGCCAATGTTATAGGGCCTTATAGCCCATTTGTTAGGCACCAAACTGTTAAGAACCAAATATCAATATAGCATAGAAAAACCTCAGAAAAAGTACTCAACGCCTTGAAAAAGAGATAATTTCAGATAATAAGCCTCTTCGAGGGGGCAACCTCCTT
>JZKD02S0094124.1:103696-114476 GCA_000966675.3 Picea glauca | reverse complement strand
ATTGGTACATATTTGGTGCATGGTTGATGCACTCATTGATGGTACAGGTTGAGGTACAGGTTGGTGCATGGTTGATGCACTTGTTTATGGTACATGTTGATTACATGTTGTTTGGTACAGGTTGATGCATGGTTGATGCACTTGTTTATGGTACAGGTTGATTACATGATGATTGGTACAGGTTTTTACAGTGGTATATCTCACAGTTATAATGTGACATTGGTTCCATCATTCTACTTCTACGTCTGGGCGATTGGACGGGGAAAGGGTAGGTGGTGGTAACCAGAAAACATAGGGGGTTGTGGCCTCCTTCTGGTTGTAGCCAAAGAATTGGAGAGTTGGAGCTTCCCTCGGGTTCTAGCCTGAGAAACTAGGGGGTTGGAGCCTCCTTCTAGTTGTAGCTGGAAAACAAAGGAAGTTGGTGCTTAGAATGAATGTAGTTCTTCAAGACATATAAGAAAAAGCATTCCATGGTTTTCTCCTGCTTTGGGTTTCCACGTAAAAACACGGGTGTGTTGTGTATGTGTATGATTTCTCATTGTTCATTGTTTATTTACTCTTCAATTATTGGATGATAATGCTACATTGATATAACATTTGCATTTTATGGTGAAAAATGACTAAATTGCTCTATTACCAATTCACCCCCCCTCTCAGTAATCCAACAAATACTAAAAGGAAACTAGTGTTGAAAGGGTTGAAAACTGAGGGATTTCAATAAAGGAGGATTAATTATTTTCCCCAAAATTTTGAAGATGCTAGATTGACAGATGTGGAGCCTTTAAATCTCCCTCCCACCTGGAGAAATTTGAGGACCAGGGGGGGAGAAAATTTCTAAGAGGCTCAATATATTTATGGTGTCTAAGCTAATCATGGTCAAAATAGTAAAAAATGTTAAAAAGTTCAAAAAAGTTATTTCAAAATGGGCCTTTGATAAAATATGCAAAGAAGATCAAGCTTTCATTTCACTAGAGAAGGATAATTTCATCTCCTTCACAGTTAGGTTCCAATCTTTGTCGTTTGATTGTCGAAATATTTGTGTGAGTCGCATTTGAGTCTCAAAACCTTCCCATATTGTCAATGCATGCATCCACTATAAGCATGCAACTTTCAGTGCATAAAAGGACAAACTGAAAAAATTTCAACGTTGGCCCCATTCACAGGTCACTCAGCACGCAATCAAATTAGAGAATAAATCCACCAGCTAATCACAACCTCGTAATGGTGCCATTATCATGACTACATATAGGCCAAATATTTCATTAATTATAGGGGCTATAATTTAACATTCAAACATATATTTTAGTGGGAAAAGTGGCATACTTGCATTAACTCCAAGCAAGGTAAGAAAATATCACATTAAAATTAAACACATGTTGGTAGATGGATTGTTTTTAGCCAATGTGGGCTCCTAATCCTCTCTTTGGGAGTTGGGTCATCCCATCAAACCCTAAACCAAAATATTTGTGTGAGTTGTATTTGAGTCTCGAAACCCTCCCATACCGTCAACACATGCACCCACTATAACCATGTCAAATTTCAGTGCATACGAGCACAAACTGAAAAAAATTTCAACGTTGGCCCCATTCACAAGTCACTTAATGCGCGATCAAAATAGAGAATAATTTCCACTAGCTAATCACAACTTTGTAATGGTTCCATTATCATGACTACATATAGGCCAAATATTTCATTAATTATAGGAGCTATAATTTAACATTCAAACATAGATTTTAGTGGGAAAAGTGGCATACTTGCATTAACTCCAAGTAAGGTAAGAAAATATCACATTAAATATACACGTTGGTAGATGGAGTTCTTTTAGCCAATGTGGGCTCCTAATCCTCTCTTTGGGAGCTAGTTCATCCCATCAAACCATAAACCAAAAATTTTGTGTGAGTCGTATTTGAGTCTCGAAACCCTCCCATATTGTCAACGCATGCATCCACTATAACCATGTCAAATTTCAATGCATACGAACACAAACTGAAAAAATCTCAACGTTGGCCCCATTCACAGGTCACTCAGTGTGCGATCAAATTAGAGAATAATTTCCACTAGCTAATCACAACTTTGTAATGGTTCCATTATCATGACTACATATAGACTAAAGATTTCATTAATTATAGGGGCTATAACTTAACATTCAAACATAGATTTTAGTGGGAAAAGTGACATACTTGCATTAACTCCAAGTAAGGTTAGAAAATATCACATTAAATATACGCGTTGGTAGATGGAGTTTTTTTAGCCAATGTGGGATCCTAATCTTCTCTTTGGGAGCAGGGTCATCCCATCAAACCTAAACCAAAATCTTTGTGTGATTCGTATTTGAGTCTCGAAACCATACCATATCGTCAACGCATGCATCCACTATAACCATGCCAACTTTCAATGCATACAAGCACAAAATGAAAAAATTTCAACGTTGGACCCATTCATAGGTCACTCGACGCGCGATCAAATTACAGAATAATTTCCACTAGCTAATCACAACCTTGTAATGGTTCAATTATCATGACTACATATAGGCCAAAAATTTCATTAAGCTTTCACAACCTGAATGAGCTTCTCCTGGTTTCAAGAATAATATATTCTCTACTGAACAAGGCCAACCACGTGAAGGTGGAAGATCATATGGCCACTCCCCCCACTTCACATCACTCTCAATTCCCCAAAAACCAATTTATTTACTTATATAAAATATTTGAAAGCAAAAATATAGTAAGAATCAAACATATAAACTTGTAAGAAAACAAACATTTAAGGTAAATGAAAGAGAAAAAATCAACTGAAAACATATAAATACATACCTCTTGTATTTCAACATTTCGATATTATTAATATTCTTCTTCATCCAACTCAACATCTATATCATCCTCTTCAAAATTGATGTTGTAAGGATTGGCCATATCATTATCATCATCATAATTGTCGTCATTTACAGTCATATCATCATCTATATCATCATCAAGAACAATGTCTCCTACATCTGGCTCGACTTCTTCAAGATATTTATCTAAAACATCGTTGATATCATCTTCATCTATAACATTTTCTAGAACATTTCCTTTTACTTTTACGACGTCTTCGTCTAGCACATGAACTAACTAGTATAATAAGAAAAGCATTCCATATATATCAATATAATTTTCAAAGATACTAAATAGTAATATGGGTGAATATGCATGCTTTCCTGTTTATCTTTTAAACCATATGCTAAATCAATTACCCTCTGTGTAAGATTGGTATCAATTTCCCTCTCACATCTAGTACTGCAAGGACATGTAATAACGTCGATAAACAAGTACTAGTTGATATAAATTGCACAAGCTTCATCAGTTATTTCTTGTCTTTATTTTTTTCTCTCATCTAAGTACTTCTTTGCTCCATAAATTAAAGACTATTAGTATGAAATCATTATTTAAATACGAAATTCCCTATAGCACCTTCTTCTTGCCACCAAACGCATGGGCTTAATTGGTATGATGTTGGTTTTGAAAAACATAGGCGATGAAAATAAAGAGAACAACCATGACGATGGGTATATTGTCGGGAGTTCCATGCAAGACATTAATCTAAGAAAGTTTGAATGAAACGAGGTCGAGATCGGATATATAGAGTGGGTGTGTGAGTCATCTTTGAGTTTGGAAACCCTCCCATATCATCAATGCATGCATATTTAAATCTAACACTACCATGACACCATAATGACATTTAAATATGACACTACCATGACACCATAATGATGCCATCAATGCATGCAATACTTAGTTACATTGATACAACACCATCTCGACATGCATATTTTTATGGTGTTGATTAAACAATGAATGAAAAGAGGGATTTTTCATCACAACTATGACACACATACATTGTATATACAATGTAGAACCTGAAAGAAAAATGAAAAAAGGCTAATGCAAACTTGAAACTTGTGTCAACCAATTTGTGTGCATTGAAAGAAAAATATGGTTTATGGTTTACATGATGAATTGATGATGGAAACAAGTGGGTGTGTGAGTCATATTTTAGTCTAGAAACCCTCCCATATCATTAAGGCATGTGAATAATATATCCATGTCAAATTTCAATGCATGCAGAAACAATTTGAAAACATTTCAATGTTGGCCCCATTCATAGGTCATTGTTTCCCATGTCTAGTCCTAGTACAATGTATTTTCATTGCTCCTTTTAAAATTCGTTTGACACAGACGTTCTTGCATCTAGTACTGCAAGGACATGTAATAACGTCGATAAACAAGTATTAGTTGATATAAATTGCACAAGCTTCATCAGTTATTTCTTGTCTTTGTTTATTGCTCTCATCTAAGTACTTATTTGATCCATAAATTAAAGATTGTTAGTACGAAATCATTATTAAATACAAAATTCCCTCTAGCACCTTCTTCTTTCCACCAAACTCATGGGCCTAATTGGCATGATGTTGTTTTTGAACAACATAGTCTATAAAAATAAAGAGCACAGCCATGATGATGGGTATATTGTTGGGAGTTCCATGCACGACATTAATTCGATAAAGTTCGAACGAAATGAGGTTGGGATTGGATATATAGAGTGGTTGTGTGAGTCATCTTTGAGTTTGGAAATGCACATTCCCTCATATTATAGTATTGCAAGGGAATGCAATAACGTTTATAAACATGAACTTGATAAATTGCACAAGTGCTTGATCATCAGTTATGTGTTGTCTTTGTTTTTTTCTCTCATCTAAGTATTTTTTTGGTACAATATTTTAGATATATTTTAGTACGTAATCATTATTTAAATACGAAATCTCATCTAACACCTTCTTCTTGCCACAAAACTCATGGGCCAAAGTCCCATGTTTTCAAACAATTTCAAAAAGATTCTATAGAAATGAAAAACATGTTCATAGAAACTTCGATGATGCAACACTATGAAAACAATGATGGCATATATGATCATGATGGTATAAACATCAATGAGCTTCTCTTTGTTTCAAGAATAATTTATCATCTATTGAATAAGTCCAACCATGTGAAGGTGGAAGCTCATATGGCCCCTCCCCTCCCCCTCACATCACTCTCAATTCCTAAATACCCAATCTATAAATGATCCAGGTGGATATCAGTGGCCACCCACCTTTTCCAACTGGCTCAAAACAATTTTCTGGCAATTTTGGTAATTTACTATTTTTAGCAGTTTTTAACTTCCTGGATCATTTTGAGGGATTAAATGAAGGTTATTCGGGATAGAGCTTCGTAATCATAGCTAAAGTCTCTGATTGAGCCCCCTAAATTAATCTCCTTGACGATACCTTTCCAACGAGCTATCATGCGCCCCAAACGAAGATCGTATGCCAAAGTTATGCCCCCAGGAAGTTGATACACCAAACTACCCAAAACGGGGTCCACAAAATTGTTGGTTTTTCATCTTCCAGGATTAGGGTTTTGGATTTTATTTATAATAAAAATGCCTTTGGAGCCTCATTGTAAAATTATCTTCTTGTGAATGCGAGTAGCGGACACATATCTTCTCAAAGATAAGCTGCCACCATTGTAGCGAGTCTTTCACTCTGTATTTTTACAGTGTTTGTACATTTCGCTTATTAATAGAAAATTGTGTATTATTGTATCTCTGTGTTTATGGTTTCATCTCTGATACATTTATGCTATATTATTGGATATCTGAGATATCTCTATACATTGATTTATTATATCTTCACTCTCATTTCGTGCCGAAAATAACCCTGATGAATAAAATAGAAAATAATTGAAAGCAACATAGGAAGAATCATGCATAGAAACTACCAAAACAAAAATTAATGAAGGTAAATGAAAATATGTGTTTGTAAATGATATGTTTAGTTTACCATGTACTCTAGTATGGTGACTATTTTCAGGTTTCACATAATAATTAAACAACATGTAAGAATACAGGATATAAAAAAGTCACATAAAACTTAAAAACGTGTAATTAACCCATGACATAAGTAAATTATTTTAAGAGAATAATTCATACAAATTAAAATATATAGTTACATACCTGATCCAACTCAACATCGGTATCATCCTTCCTCCAAATCTTCTTCTTCATCGAACTCGACATATGTATCATCATCCGGTTCAGAAATGGTGTTGAAAGGATTGACGATATCATCGTCATCATCAATATCATTTTCAAGCATATTTTCATTGACATCATCATCAAGAATTGCATTAATGTCTCCTAAGCCGGGTTCATCTTCTCTGTCTTCTTCGGCTATCAACCCATGATATTCAGACTCTATCTAATCTAGTGCATCATCTTCTTCTTCAATATCATCTTCTTCTTCAATATCATCTTCTTCATGTACATGAGTATACTTAACTGGCATTCCTCTTGGATTGTTAACAACAAATGACCAATCCCTCTCACCTGGAACCTTTGAGTAAAAGACCTATTCACATTTGCTTGGAAAAACATAGCGATTGTGTCCTCTTTCAAACATTATTGTTTTAATCATCAGAAATATGTTGCCATGTTGAATAATAGTTCTTTCCTCATCACATTCATGCATTCATAACCTATACCATTTGACGTCGAATAGAACTAATTTGAAGGAATTAAAGTCACACTCAAGTATATCATTCAAATACCCATAGTATCTATTTTCAGATTCTCGAGGATGTTTGTCACTCCTAGAGGAAATATTAGTGACCTGGAATACTACAATTATCCCACTATCAGAAGTTTTCTTGGTTTCATCCAACTGTTTGATGTGAAATTTAAGGTCATTGCACCACATATCCTTGTGGTGTTTCAACTGCAATATGCCAAACATGTAAAAAATGAATTTTCAATTAATAAACATATTTATAGAACTTGGAAAGTATCTAAAAAATACACACCTGCAGTCACATTGATATAATATAAAATAACTGAATAAAATGGGTGAATTTGCTTGCATGTCCATGCTTCAAACCATATGCTAAATCAATTTCCCTCTGCGTAACATTGGAATCACTATTACGACGAGTTTTTCTAACCAATCCAGATAGTTGTTTCCATGATAACCTATCGCCATGATATTGTTTACATCTTTCAATCCATACTTTCATCAATTCAAGATTGTTTGCAATGTATAAATGCGGTGCATGCCAATCTTGAACAACTGAATCAAAAAATCATAATTCACCAATATTAAATATTAGTTATAACCATGGTAAATATTAATAATTGATGAAATAACATATATTAATATATTAATGAGTATGATCATATAAACAAAAAACAAAAATTTATATGTATTAATATAAATCTCCACAATTATTATTATATCACCTCTCAATTTTTCATTCTACCTTTCCCCAATAGGTGCTCCTGAACTTCAAATTATTTGATGGAGTTCACATCCCAAATGTGATCCACTGCATGCATAGTTGGCACTGATAATTTAGAATGATATTGACTAATATACACCATGGATTGATATACCAGATATCCCTCCACCATAGAATCCTCAAGACGTGCTCTTTGTCTAACCAAAGCCTTCAATGATTTCAAGTGCCTCTCCACTATCCACATTGACCTTGTGTGTACAAGTCCACACATTTAAATCTCCTCAACTTGGTGTATGAGGTAGTGCTCTTGTGCATTGCAAAATTTTGGAGGTAGATACTTTTTCATTTCACACATTAGCCGAGGAATTTCTCTCTTCCAATACTTTATATCATCTTTATGGATTTCTTTCAATGATAACCATCTATAGATCATGACACAACAAAATAACATGTTTCAACATTATAACATAAAATATATTACATTACAAGTAAAACACGTGTCATTAATTACAACAACAAATTGAAAGAACAGTTTTCATATAAATCACAACTACTTACCTCATGTGTTTTCCAAGATCATGTAGAACTTGTTTGACGTTGTTGTCAAAGTCATTTGGGAGAGATAGTGGTAGAACATATTGTATCCGAAAAAAAAATCGTTATTTGTTTCTACCAAAGTAGAAAAAAAGAAAAAAAAAATATTAAAAGATGTATATGGGCTATATATAAATATGTATACCAAAGTTATTACCTTATTGAAGGTATGCCAATCATGTGTTTTTACCCCACCAAATTCACCTTTCTTTGTTAAGATATTATTTATGTTTGAAGCAAAACCTGTGGGAAAATTAATTCTTTGAATGACCTCTTTTACATCATTTCTTTGTTGCTCTGTTAATAACCGTGGAAGGTTATTTCGGTTTACATCGTTATTTGATTGGATAACACTTTGCATTGCATGATTGGATTCATGAATGTCAGTACAATTTTTGACATTTTTTTCTTTATCCCTCCTAACATCTATGATTCGCCATAACGTTTTTGTCACATTATTCCCAATATGCATTGTATCAAACAAATGAGCTATTTTTATCTCCCGATAATAGGGAAACCTCATGGATTGTGTGGGATAACATTTCATTCCTCGTGGAAGCCCATTATTAACACCTTCATGATGGCGGCCTTCATCACGAAGCATAAAATAAATCACAACAATTCAAATACAGTAAAATAAATTCAATAATTATGAAAATAAAAATTCAAAACATTACATATACAATACTTAAAGAAATTGTGTACCTTGACGATTCTTATTATATTCCAACCTCCATAGGTGAGGTTTCATTCTTCGTTGTTTTAATCCAGTCTCTTCTTTCCCATTGAAAATATGTTTTTCAGTATTACGATACCTATGGTTCTTAGGGAGGAGGTGCCTATACTCATCAAACACCACATTTCCTAAACTTTTTGAATGACGATACTTCATCTTAGGACCACAAAATGGACATGCAAATTTACCCTCTGTTTGAATATCTGCAACAGATGAATTAATGTCAATTATATGATGGGATTATTTAAAAAAACATGCATGATATCTTTAAAAAATTCTATACTATTAAAGTGCAATAGGATGCTACATACCAAAAAAATATGTTAGTCTTGGGGCATCATGAATTGTCCATACAAGTATTCCATGGAATTGAAATTTCTTCTCCCCGATTAGTTTATAGATGTCATACATACTGATGTCGGCCCATAACTTTAGTAGCTCGTCGATAAGAGGCTTGATATATACATTCATATATTTAACTTGGTACTTACCTAATTGTTTGAAATTGCACATAATTACTACCATGATATGTATATATAAGTAAATTAATCAACAAAAGATATTATGCAAAAACAAAACAAATGAAAATGTTACATTCAAAAAATTAATGTAAACAAAAACCTGGAACAATCATTGTCAACATTATGTGCTCCCTCTTTATTGACATCCAAGGAGAAATGTTATTGTTGATAACAAAAATAGGCCACACTGAGTAAATAGACCTAAGCTCTATGAATGGATTAACACCATCAACTGCCAATGAAAGCCTAACATTATGAGGTTCATCTTTTGAATCTACACATTTTTCCTCAATTTTCCTAAATCCATAACCATCTGCAGGCATTCGAAGAACACCATATCCACTTCTATTTCATGCATGGTAATCCATAAATTGTACTATGTTTTCACATCTGAACAACCGCAACAAAAGTGGAATTATGGGAATATGACGAAGAACCTTTCGAGACACCTTTTGTGTTACTTGATCGGTTCGATATCTACTGATAAGACATTGCGGGAATTCTATTTTTGATGCATGTTGTCCATAATATATAATATGATCATTAGGACATGCATCTATAGTTTGATACTCCATTCCAATGTCTTTCATAATGGCATGAAAATCTCGATATGTGCGACGTAAAATATTTGATGATGGTAACAAAAATTCACCTAACAATCTACAACATAACAAATAATTACTAGTTAAGGTAAAGAATATTAATCGTAAATATTGCATTCTTATTTTACACATTAATTAACACTAGAAAAAATATATAAAAGTCAACATTTACTTATATGAGATGAAACATATTACATACCTTAGGATCTGTGTCATACAAGTGTTTGACAAATGATTCATAATCTTCAAGTTCATCAGCAATAATGTAGCAGAGAGAAGATTTTCTCTTGAGCCTTTATAAAGTCGTTTATTTTCCTTTTCTAATAGAGGTACATCATAAATACCATCATTGTCCCCATCCTCCTCTGACTGAGCATACAAATCTTGGATGATTCGAAAAGATCTTTTACACGACTATGGTTGAGTTATTAAGCATGTGTTGATTAACCAATTAGGAAGTTTAAAGAAAGAGGAAGAAGTTATAGAACAAGCATAACAGCCATATACACATATGAAGATCTTAAATAAATCATATAACAGTAGCAAACCATAACACCAATGTGATAACGGAGTCCGTCAATCTCGCCTACGTCTTCGGGCCTTTGTCTCAGTGGGTGAGGCTTTCTTATTTCTATTCAAAGCTAAATAAGTACATCACAGTAATGCCAAAATGTTACAAAAATTATCTACTCTTGTTCTACTAGATCTCAAGAACCCAACATAAGAAACGACACTCAAATCGGATGACTGGAGCTCCCAGAAATGGCCTGCAAAGGTGCGCTCCTCAACAGCTTCCCTTCATAAAAATGTCTTTGGCTTGGAAAATCTTCAGCATAAACCTATTCTGAATCTCCTCCCATGGCCTCAAGAAGGCCTGGTTTATATATATCCGAAGTTGGTTATCATCTCTGTTTTAGGATAAATCCGTAAGTGCGGACACAAACCGATCTCCCCAGATCCACCTGGATCTGGAACAAACAGTGACAGAATACTACTCTTTCCCTAGTTCTAAAGTATTGA
>JZKD02S0094124.1:83695-94553 GCA_000966675.3 Picea glauca | reverse complement strand
TGATATATAATTTATATATAAGTGATTCAAAATTATCCTTATTTAATAATAAGTTTTAATTTATATATATTGATTTTTTTTACACATGCATTTTTCCCATTTAAAATTGTTCATCATTGAAGAAACTCTAACCTCAACACTTTTGATTGTGTTTTCTCCGTACATAAATTGTACATCTCCTTATAAAGATATGCAATACTCGTTAAACTGGTTTGACAAAATATGCCTAATTACTTTTATCACTCTTATAAGAAATATTTAAATCAATATATATAAACCTATAGAAAATTTCAAATCCAATTATCGTATTATTATCTCTGCATTTTATGGTTCTTAAAATATTTATATGAAAATGTAATGCCCTTCTATTTACATACGTTTAAAAATATATATTCATAATAATATTACCATCATTCCAACTATAGAATACACACCCTAATTTATATGTGTAATCGTTTCATTTATTTCCCTTAAAATCTACAATTCACGTCATTTTAATGTTAATCACAATACCTCTAACTATCACATTTTTATAGAGGGCCTTTATACTCAATATATGTTATATAATATATTATTATAAAATATTATTTTATCTTTTTAATTTATTTTTTTATAAGTTACCTACTTTTCCTATAATTGACCATACATAGTATAACATATATTATTATTATTTTTTTTTTATACTTTTTTTATAATTTAGGATAAATTTAGGATACATAGTAATAATAACTTTTATAATAACTTAACCTTTTTTATAATCACTAAACCACAATGTTAAAGTTAGGGTAAATTTAGGATACATAGTAATAATAACTTTTATAATAACTTAACTTTTTTTATGATCACTAAACCACAATGTTAAAGTTAGTTGTAAAATTATATCCATAATTCATTTTCATTTGTTTTAGTTCAATTATCAAAAGAATTCAATGTAATAATTATATAATATATATCTACCCCTGTTTCCATTACTTTGTCTTTGAAAATTTTCATTTTCATTTGTTTTAGGTAAATTATCAAAGGAATTCGATATAATAATCATATAATATATCTCTACCCCTTAAATGTTTACATTACTTTGTCTTATGAAAAATTAATTAGATATTATAATAATTATGATTTTAATAAAAAATTTCAAGTCAAAGGTTGAAATCTTATTTTCGATGTGTTTTTTTTTTAAATAAAACATGTAAAGTTTTGCTAAAATATAATAAAAAAAATTAAATCCACTAAATATTTTTGTATCTTAATATTATCATTTTCTAAATTATTTTTATTTGATAAAAAGGATTAAAATCTTATTTGTGATGTGTTTCATTTTTAAATAAA
Organism: Picea glauca; assembly: GCA_000966675.3. NCBI lineage: Eukaryota > Viridiplantae > Streptophyta > Pinopsida > Pinales > Pinaceae > Picea > Picea glauca. The sequence goes on along the minus strand of JZKD02S0094124.1, from coordinate 93,224 downwards.
ACATGTAAAGGTTTTTTTAAATATAATAAAAATAAATAAATCCACTAAATATTCTTGTATTTTAATAATATCATTTTCTAAATTATTTTTATTTATCAATTTATTTTGATGTATTATATTTTTCTCTTATATCTTTTCCTTAAAAATTGTGTTTATCTCTAACAATTTTCTATCCCTTGTGCTTTATGTCATAAACAAACTTTCTCCCATCAACATAAAAATTCACATAGTTAACATTTCCCACATCCATTTAAGCACATTCAACATAAAACTTCATCATTCCTTGAGAAACTTTCCATTCAATAGTTACTCTTGATTTAGTACTTGTTGATATAACATGTACTATCATCCATTACAAGTTTAACATGAAAAATATATCCCCAATTGATACTACAACAATAAAACATGCATGTACTACCAAGTTTAACATGAGAAAGTGTATATACATTATATTATCTTTAAATTAAATAAATATAATTACATTATATTTCCAAATACATCCCTCATTCTGGATGTTATCACTTAATAAAAAAAATACATGGAGACTAGCTATCACAATTTTGGTGTACAGGATAGTAGCTATCACATTTTCTATGTACATGCATTAGTTTGTACTTCTTCCATATGCATGGTTATTTCAACATTGTTTCATTTTTTATATCTATAATCATGTGTAATGCATCTCTAATTTTAATACTTATTACAATTTTATTTTGAGAAGTGTAATATCCTTGTTTCCTCTGAATTGTAAATATTATTATTATTGTGAACAAAACCATAGACAAATTTTTCATATGAATGTTGGACAGACAATAAACCCTGTCATAGAAATTAATGTATATATTTTGTTATTAAATGAAAGGAAATTAGTGGCATGACTGATGAAAGAGGGTTGTCAGATAGTTCATGATGCATGAGAAGGGATGGTAGGGGAACTAGTAATGGTGAGATGACCCCTACCATATTGGTACCTTGTTGGATATAAATGTACAGCTCCATAACAATATTTTGGCCTAGAAAAACTTAATTACCAATCAAACTGGTAGTTGGCAAGTACTCCCTCAAGAGTTAATGAGGGATATGGGAAGAGTACCATCTGAAAATTCTTGACCTGACCCATAAAATCTTGTTGGGAAAGGCAAGAAAAGAAAGGAAAACTCATCGGAAGAGGGAAGAGAAACATAGAGAGAAGACACACGAATGGTCTGGTGGGCCGATAGAGAAGAAAAAGGAGCACGCGAGGCTCTATGGTTCTGAGAAGAGATCTGTGAACAAACTGTTATGGTTACAAGAGTGCTTGGACAATGTTTTCTAATCAAGATGATAAACAGAGTGGAAACAATTGAGTAATTAATCACAGCAGACTCCCTTGCTTGGTGGATAGAAAACTGGAGTGTCAGGTTCTTGTGGGAAAGGGAGAGTAACCTTTGTCCCCTACTATTGTTGAGATCAAGCAAAATCCCTGTCATGGTATCATGACCTAGCTAGGGGTGGCCAGTTGAGGAATACTCCAAGAACAATTATGCCTATAGTTGGATGGAAAACGAAACCCCTTCCAGTAGTTTCCCACTAAATTCCAAATTTTCAAATAAGTGTGACTCTAAGATTTATTTTACCTTGATTGTTTTGTTGTAATATGCAATTCCTGAGCTATATGATGGCATGATTGTTTATCTCGTTGAATGGTAAAGTTTATGCCTATGATGCCCTAGTGGTCTGGAAAGTTTGAAGTAGATATTAAATCTCATATTTTGTCAATGGCTTCATGTTTACTCACATTTAGCAAAGGATACATGTGATTAATGGGTTTCAAAAGAAATTGGGACAGAAGGCGAGTTGGCCTCTGTCGGAATTTATATATGCACTAATTTCCCCAAATGGACGAACTCTATAGGACGGTCTCGAACTCGTTAATCCCTCGAGATTTCCTTCCCTGCTATATATTTCGAGTTCTGTAGGAGAAAGCATTTTCCTTCAAACCCTTCTTTCAAGTGACTATGTGCTCAAGAGTGTGGGCTTAACCAAATCTTGGACACGATTCGAGAGTGTATCTCTCGAGACTTGTCAAGTCACATGTGATCAGGACTTGGAACCCTTCACTATGCCCAAAAAGGAGATATGCTCTCCGAGCTTTGGGAATTTGGGATGTTGGAACCTCACAACATCCCCTTTGTGTCGAAGGCAACCTATTGGAACGGTGGTCGGACGGTTCGACCAGCAACTAGCGGTCTCCTACCCGTTATCATGGTGTATGCCTTATTGTTAAACACCTACCAGCTTTTGACCGCAAGCATCCCCTACGTCATTGATCATAATCACAGATCAACGACATGATCCTTGCCCTTATCCTCTTATGGGTTCAATGGTGAGGATACTACCCGAAATGGCCACTTGATCGGATGGTCGGTGGGAATTCACAACACTTGCAATTTTCCAACCCTTCAATCTTTCCAGAGCATTACCGATCGAAATGGTCATGAGAGAGTGGATACCTTTTTTTTTAGTTATCACTCATGCTTATTCTGTCCTTCCACTACCCACGATCGCGTGGTCGAGAAGTATCCCGAAGGATATTAGGTTGACAGTCCATGGAACTTCTGGAACTTCGAGACTTCAGGAGTTCGCGGTAGAACGTAACCTATACTTTGGCCCAAAGGCTAGAGATTAATTACTCAGTGGGATTAAATAAATCTTGTGATAAACATTAAGATAAGTGTGTGTGCGGGACCCTCTCCGGGAGTCCAGAACTTCGGAACTTCGGGACTCCAGGGCTTGAGGATATTTCAGGCTATAGGAGGGTGTGATAAGCGTCGAAGCACCAAAGTGTTGATAACCCCTCGCTAAAGTGTCAAGCCCTGATTGGGTGGGACCATGCACACCATGGGGATGTGTCGTGACCAGGAAAGTCCATGTGACGTCGTGGTATGGGGCGTGAATTAGGGTGGGACCCACTTTCCCCTTGTCAACTTTAGGCTATGAGTAAGTATGGGTAGATCACAATCGTCATATCTAAGGGTTGATAGGACTTGACCATTTGATCCTAGAGTGATGAGAGACTCTGGGAGTTTGGATCTCCAGGAATTTTTAGATCTTCATATGAATTTCGAAGGGTTGAAGGCCCGATATCTACGAAGACTGGGAGATACTCCCTACAACTAGTGGCCACGTCCCCGCTAGGGGCAGTGACCCAAGTCACGACAGTGTAAGAGCTTATTTAATATTTAATACTGAAAACAGTAAGACCTTTTGTTGTTTACATGTTACAAATCTGAACTGCATATTGTTGTTATATGTGGAATAATGAAGCTAATTTTACCTTACAAATATTTTTTGCATGTGTTGTTCATAAATTAGTAGATAATTAAATACACTCAAAAAATTAGTGGACAACAAGGAAAAATACAGTGTAAATAATGGTGACCTGCCATGAGTTGGGGGAAAGCTCCCACAATAAAGAAGAAGAATATGAGGAGAGGAGGGTGGTGGAAACCCCTCTAGACTTAACTGAAACGGTAAGAATCCTCATGGCATAATTACAGAGTTATAAGGAAAACAATGAAAGGCTGATAAAAGAACAGGAAAAACAAACTGAAATTAATACAGTCATACTACAAAGCCTATCGGATATACAAAGGCAGTTGCAACATGGTCCAGCAGCCAGTGATATGAATATACATCATACTAAGAAAACCCAAATTCCACATGAGATACAAAAGCATGGTCCTGAAAGTGGCCACACAAAGAGAAACACCTCAAATAAGGCCCAACATGGAGCCAAGAGGCATGCTAACGTCAAGTATTCAACTAAAGAATCCTCTAGTGAGGGAAATAACAACTCCAAGGAATTGTCTAGCAATGAGACTAGTTTACCTTCTCAGAGGAGAGGAAAGAGGAAGAAAAATTCTAGAAGTCATGACCCTAAAGAGTTTAAGAAATCCAAACCTCCCACTTTTAATGGAGAGATTAAGAAGGGGGAAAAAGCAGAAGCTTGGCTACTCGACCTAAATAAGTATTTTATAGTTCATGACTACTCTTAAAACTTAAAGGCCTGAATATCCATTTCAACTTGATTGGAAAGGCCTCCATCTAGTGGGAGGACCTTAGGAATGTAAAATGAATTCATGAGAAGGAGTTGTCATGGAAACAATTTGAGAAATACTTTAAGAAAAATTACCTATCTGAGAGGTACTATGATGAAAAGACTAAGGAGTTTTATGAGCTCAAGTTAGGAAAACTTACCATAGATGAATGTGTCAATAAATTCCTTGAGTTGATGAGGTATGTGCCTTATATCAAGGATGAAAAGACGAAGATACAATGGTTCATTAGTGGACTTCCTCAATCCTTTCGAGACAGGATTGAGTTTGATGAACCTAATACCTTAGGAGACACCATTAGGAAGGAAAGGTATTGCTATGAGCAATTCAAGCACAAGGTAGAACCTCCTAAGGATTGGAAAAAGGAGAGAAAATTGGGATTCAATAAGAAGGAGTTTAAACCTCCAAGATTTAAGAACCATGGGAAAGGATCTAAGAAGAGCCTTCCTACTAAAAGTGTGTATAAAAAAAAAATTCCATATCCAAGTGGAAATAAACCCTTTCGACCCATCCCAAGAAAGATTGATGATAAAAGGAGAGAAACTTTGAAATGTTGGGGGTGCGGAGAAGAACGCTTTCTGAGGGACTGCCCCCATAGACAGAAATACAATAGGAGTGTCTATAACATCTGGGAAGATACCACAATCAATGATGTGTCTAGGAGCATGCCACATATTTATGCATCCCGGGATAATCGACAAGCGAATCACCAAGCTTCAGTGGTAGAGATGGAAGGTATGTTTTCCAACCATCGTGTTTCTATTTTGATTGACCCTGGTTCTAATATGAGTTATGTCGCCCCTCAAACTGTTGAGAAATGTACATTTCATCCAGTGAAACACGCTAAATCATGGATGGTGCAGCTATCCATTGGAACAAAAATAACGATAAAAGAGGTCTTACCAGCATGCCAACTTATTGTGAATGGGCTAGCCACCCAAACAACTATAAACATACTCCCTTTAGGATCTTATGACATGTTTCTTGGCATGGAATGGTTGGATTCCCATAAATCCAAGTTATATTGTTACAATAAAACATTGGAGTGTGAATATGAGAAACAGAGGAAAAGAACACTACAAGGAATTCAAAAGCATGTCTCAGTGAGACAAATATCATCACTTCAAGTGAAGAAGTATTGCAAACAATGATGTCCTTTGTCTGCAATACAAGTGTTGAACTTTGTTGAGGACAATAAACCAAGCCTAGAGTACCATCCTATATTAAGATAGTATAACTATGTATTTCCAGAAGAGGTACCAGGTCTACCTCCAAGAAGAGATATTGATTTTTCAATAGAACTTGTTCCCAGAGTGGTGTCGATGTCTAGAGCACCCTATAGAATGAGCACACCAAAGCTAGTTGAGCTCAAACTACAACTGAAGGAGATGTTGGAAAAAGGTTATATTCATCCTAGTGTGTTTCCTTGGGGATCACCCACTTTGTTTGTGAAGGATAAAGATGGCACCCTCAAGTTGTGTATAGACTATAGACAACTCAACAAGATGATCGCTAAGAATAAGTATCCCCTGTTGAAAATTGATGACATGTTTGACCAACTGAGGGGTGCTACAATATTTTCTAAGATCGATTTAACGTCGAGGTACCATCAAGTCTAAATTAAGGATGAGGACATACATAAAACAACCTTTAGAACAAGATATGGGCACTATAAATCTGTGGTGGTGCCATTTGGGCTTACCAATGCACCAACCACCTTTATGTTCCTGATGAATAATGTACTCAGCAAATTCTTGGACAGATTTGTGTTGGTATTCATAGATGACATTCTAATTTTCTCTAAGAGAAGAGAAGAGCATGAAGAAAACCTCAAGTCGGTGCTTCAAGTGCTAAGAGAACACAAGCTCTATGCAAAGTTTAGTAAGTGTGACTTCTTCCAAAAACAAGTCCACTACTTAGGCCATGTCATCAATGAAAAAGGAGTGGTGGTTGACCCAGACAAGATCAAAGCCATATTGGATTGGCCTAGACCAAAGGATGCCTCTAATATTAGATCCTTTATGGGCCTAGCAGGGTATTATAGGGGGTTCATAAAGGGGTTTTCCAATATTGGTTATCCAATCACCTCCCTTCAGAAAAAGGGAGCTAGATTCATTTGGACAACAGAGTGTGAAGGGAATTTTCAATGGTTGAAACACCTTTTAACCAATGCACCGATGCAGAATATTGCAGACCCAAACAAGGATTTCCTTGTGTGTGTAGACGCCAACAAAGAAGGAATCGGAGGATTTATCATGCAAGAAGGGCATGTGATTTGCTACGAGTCTAGAAAATTGAATGAGCATGAAATAAATTATGTGACGCATAACTTGGAATTGGTTGCCATAGTACATGCTTTAAAAATGTGGAGGCATTACCTCCTAGGAAGAAGATTTGTACTTATGACAAACCATACTAGACTGAGATATTTGTTCGACCAACCCAAACTCAATGCTAGACAGACTAGGTGGATGGATCTCCTTAGTGAGTTTGATTTTAAAATCAAACATATCAAGGGAAAGGAAAACAGATTGGTTGATGCCCTTAGTATAAGTATGAAAATGATTCACTTTGCAGCTATAAGCACCTATGAACCAGACATCAAGGAAAGAGTTATAAGTGCATAAGAACCAGATGCATTTTTAGAAACTATGAAATCATACATAGAGAAAGAGCCCACAAGGCTGAAGTATGAGGGATATCAATTGTTGAATGATGGTCTGCTAACTTACAAAGGTAGGCTTTATATTCCAAATTGTGATGACTTGAAGAGGTTCATAATGGATGAACTACATAAAATACCATACATTGGACACCCTGGTTATCAGAAAATGATCACATCCACCAAGAAATTGTTTTATTAGTCGAGAATGAATAAGTACATGGCTAACTAATTGGCTAAATGATTATAATGTCAGCAATTTAAGGTGGAGCACTGACATCCGACAAGGTTGTTATAGCCCCTACCAATTCTAGAGTGGAAATGGGAAACCATCTCCATGGATTTTATCACTGGATTTCCTAAATCAACCAAGCAAAATGATGCCATTATGGTATTTGTGGATAAGTTGAGAAAGGCTTCCAATTTTATCCCTATAAGATCAACTTGTCAAGCGATATATATTGCCAACATCTTCATGAAAGAAATATTCAGACTGCATAGCATGCATAAGGAAATCATATCGGACATAGATATCAAATTTACTTCAATTTTTTGGAAATATTTGTTTGTTGGTTTTGAAACTAAATTTCTATTTAGTACAACCTATCACCCTCAAACTGATGGACAGACATAATGGGTAAATCAAGTATTAGAGGATATGTTAAGGATGCATGTTATGCATCAACCCAGGAAGTGGGAAGACTACCTACCACTGGTATAATTTTCTTATAACAATGGTTATTAGGAGCCATTGAAGATGAGCCCTTTTGAGGCTCTCTATGGTAGACAATGTAACATTCCAATCAGCTGGAATAACCCAATAGACAGAATAACCCTTAGACCATAATTATTAAAATAAATTGAACAACAATTAATTCGAATAAAACATAATTTGAAGATAGCTCAAGATAGGCAAAAGAGAAATGCAGACAAAAATAGGACTCCTAGAGAGTTCAAAGTAGGGGATCATGTGTATCTTCGAATCAAACCAAGAAGAAGTTCCTTGAGAATGGGAACTTGTGCCAAGATGGCACCTTGGTTTTTTGGACCTTTTGAAATTCTGGATAGAGTTGGACTTGTAGCATATAGACTAGCACTTCCTCCTACAATGAGAGCACATAATTTTTTACATGTTTCATTATTGAAGAAATATGTACATGATTCTAATCATATAATTGATTTTCCTATGATCCAGGTGGAACTAGAGGAAGAATTCATGTCATAACCACAATGCATACTGGACAGGAAAGAGATCCCACTCAGAAACAGAACCATTTCCTAGGTCAAGGTGCAATGGAAACACCTTGGCCCAGATGAAGCCACATGGGAATTGGAGGATGCCATGAAATAGGCATACCCATTTATGTTCACAGTTGTACATAAAAACCACAGCGGCAAGTAGAACATCAGGGTGGTGTTCCTTTTAAGGGGGGGGGATTGTAACACCCATGTTTCCCTTGATTTGTAAATATTATTATTACTGTGAACAGAACCATGGATAGATTTTCCATATGAATGTTGGATAGATAATGAACCATGCCATATAAATTAATGTACATATTTTTTTATTAAACGAAAGGAAATCAGTGGCATAATTGTTGCAAAAGGATTTCTAGATAGATCATGATGCATGATAAGGGATGGTAGGGGAACCGGTAATGGTGAGATGACCCCTACCAGGTCGGTACCCTGCTAGATATAAATGTGCATCTCCAAAATAGTATTCTGGCCCAGAAAAACTTAATTACCAATCAAACTGGTAGTTGGGAAGTACTCCCTCAAGAGTCAATGAGGGAGATGGGTAGAGTAATATTTGAAACTTCCTAACCTGACCCACAAAATCTTGTTGATGAAGGAAAGAAAAGAAAGGAAAACTCGTGGGAAGAGGGCAGAGAAGCACAGAGAGGACACATGAATGGTCTCGGGGACCAATAGAGAATAAAAAGGAGTGTGCAAATATCTCTGGTTCTAAGGAAGAGATCTGTGAAAAAACATTTTATGGTTACAGTAGTGCTTGGACAATATTTTCTAATAAATATGATAAACAGAGTGGAAGTGATTGAGTAATTCATCACAACAAACTCTCTTTCTTGGTGGATAGAAAACTGGACTACCAGGTTCCTGTGGGAAAGGGAGAGTAACCTTTGTCCCATGTTGTTGTTGATGTCAATCATAATCCCTCTCATGGCATCATGATATAGCTAGGGGGTGGCCAGTTTAGGAATACTCCAATAACAATTGTGCCTATGGTTGGGTGGAAAAGGGACCTCTTTCAACAGTTTCTCACTAAATTCCAAAGTTTCAGATAAGTGTGACTCTGAGTTTTATTTTACCTTAATTGTTTTGCTATAATATGTAATTCATGAGCTAGATGATGGTGTGATTGCTTATCTCGTTGAATGGTAGATTTTATGGCTCTGATGGTCTAGCGGTATGGAAAGTTTGAAGTAGATATCAAATATCATATTCTGTCAATGGATTCCTGTTTAGTCACATTTAGCAAAGGAGACCTGTGATTAATGGGTTTCGAAAGAAATCGAGACAGAAAGTGAGTTGGCCTCTGTAGGAATCTATATATGCACTAATTTCCCCAAATGGACTGACCCAGGGATTGAATCCACAAATCCCAAGTTGAGACGAACTCTATAGGATAGTCACGAATTCATTAATCCCTCGATATTTCCTTCCCTACTATAGATTTATAGTTTTGCAGGAGAAAGGCATTTCCTTCAAACTCTTCTTTCGAGCGACCATGGGCTCAAGACCGTGG
>JZKD02S0094124.1:69501-83645 GCA_000966675.3 Picea glauca | reverse complement strand
GGGGGGATTGTAACATCCATGTTTCCCTTGATTTGTAAATATTATTATTACTGTGAACAGAACCATAGACAAGTTTTCCATATGAATGTTGGACAGATAATGAACCATGCCATATAAATTAATGTACATATTTTTTTATTAAATGAAAGGAAATTAGTGGCATGATTGTTGCAAAAGGGTTTCTAGATAGATCATGATGCATGAGAAGGGATGGTAGGGGAACCGGTAATGGTGAGATGACCCCTACCAGGTCGGTACCCTGCTAGATATAAATGTGCATCTCCAAAATAATATTCTAGCCCAGAAAAACTTAATTACCAATCAGGCTGGTAGATGGGAAGTACTCCCTCAAGAGTCAATGAGGGATATGGGAAGAGTAATATTTGAAACTTCCTGACCTGACCCACAAAATCTTGTTCATGAAGAAAAGAAAAGAAAGGAAAACTCATGGGAAGAGGGTAGAGAAGCACAGAGAGAAGACACATGAATGGTATGGGGGACCAATAGAGAATAAAAAGGAGCGTGCAAGTCTCTCTAGTTCTAAGGAAGAGATCTGTGAAAAAACATTTATGGTTATAGTAGTGCCTGGACAATATTTTCTAATAAAGATGATAAATAGAGTGGCAGTGATTGAGTAATTAATCACAACAAACTCTCTTTCTTGGTGGATAGAAAACTAGACTGTCGGGTTCTTGTGGGAAAGGGAGAGTAACCTTTGTCCCATGTTGTTGTTGATATCAATCATACTACCTCTCATGGCATCATGATATAACTAGGGGGTGGCCAGTTTAGGAATACTCCAATAACAATTGTGCCTATGGTTGGGTGGAAAAGAGACCCCTTCCAACAGTTGCTCACTAAATTCCAAAGTTTCAGATAAGTGTGACTCTGAGTTTTATTTTACCTTAATTGTTTTGCTATAATATCTAATTCCTAAGCTAGATGATGGCGTGATTGCTTATCTCATTGAATGGTAGAGTTTATGGATCTGATGGCCTAGCGGTATGGAAAGTTTGAAGTAGATATCAAATCTCATATTCTGTCAATAGATTTCTATTTAGTCACATTTAGCAAAGGATACCTGTGATTAATGGGTTTCGAAAGAAATCGAGACAAAAAGTGAGTTGGCCTCTGCAGGAATCTATATATGCACTAATTTCCCCAAATGGACTGACCCAGGGATTGAATCCACAAATCCCAAGTCGAGACGAAATCTACAGGATAGTCCCGAACTCATTAATCCCTCGATATTTCCTTCCCTACTATAGATTTCTAGTTTTGCAGGAGAAAGGCATTTCCTTCAAACTCTTCTTTCGAGTGACCACAACCTCAAGACCGTGGGCTTAACCAAATCTCAGACGTGATTTGAGATTGTAGCTCTCGGGTCTTGTCGAGTCCCATGTGATCAGGACCTGGAACCCTTCGCTACGCCCAAAAAGGAGCTAAGCTCTCTGGGCTTCGGGACTTTGGAGGTCGGGGACTTTGGGATGTTGGAACCTCACAACATCCCCTTTGTGTCGAAGGAAACCTCTTGGAACGATGGTCCTACGGTTTGACCGGCAACTGGCGGTCTCCTAATCGTTATCATGGTGTCTGCCTTATCGTTAAACATCGACCATCTTTTGACTACAATCATCCCCTACATCGTTGATCATGATCACAAATCAACAATGTGATCCTCGCCCTTGTCCTCTCATGGGTTCAATGGTGAAGATACTACCTGAAATGGCTACTTGATAGGATGTTCGACGGGAGTTCGTGACTCTTGCAATGTTCCAACCCTTCAATCTTTCTATAGCATTATCAGTCGAAATGGTCACGAGAGAGTGGCTACCTTTTTGTTGCCAGTTATCACTCATGCTTATTATATCCTTCCACTACTCTTGATCATGCGATTGATAAATATCCCGAAGGATCTTAGGTCAAAGGTACACAAAACTTTGGGAGTTCATGGTAGAACGTAACCTATACTTTAGCCTGAAGGCCAAAGATTAATTACTTAGTAGGATTAAAGAAATCCCATGATAAACCTTAAGATAAGTGTCTGTGTGGGAACCTCTATGGGAGTCTAGAACTTCATAACTTTGGGACTCCAGGGATCTGGGAGATTTGAGGTTATAGGAGAGTGTGATAAGCGTCAAAGCAGCGAAGTGTCGAAACTCCCCTGTTGAAGTGTCAAGACCTGATTGGGTGGGTCTGCGTACACCCTGGGGATGCGTCATGACCAGGAAGGTCCACGTGGCGTCATGGTATGGGACACAAATTAGGGTTGGGTCCACTTCCCCCTTGTCAACGTTAGGCTATGGGTAAGTACAAGTAGATCCCAACCATCAAATCTAAGGTTTGATAGGACTCGACCTTTCGATCCTGGAGTGATGAGAGACTTCATGAATTCATGTCTCCAAGAATTTTTAGACCTACATATGAATGTCTAAGAGTCAAAGGCCCGATATCTATGAAGAATGGGAGATACTCATTGAACCCAATGGCCACGTCCCTGCCAAGGGCAGTGGCCTAGGTCACGGCAGTGCCATGTCGGATGGTATGAGCGAGATTTAGGCCACGTGGATTCCACGTGGAAAAGAGGATGGTCATTAGTTAATGGCGTCCTGAAAAAATCGGAGGACCATAATTTTTAAACCAGAGCTCAAGATCGGACAAGGTTGTAGATCGGACAAGGTTGTAGTCGTTGGAAATCTCTTGGTGAGCACAAGACGAAGGAAGCCTTATTCGAAGGACTCGGGGAGCTGTAGGGAAGTGGAAATTTATGCCCCATCCCTTAGAAGTATACTTAGGTGTTCGGGTGTGTGACAAGAAGATTATTTGTGCATTATTATTCCAATATTTATGGTTTATATTCTTTAATAATTCACGAATTCCCACTAGTTTTTATTACTAGAGAACCCATTAATAGATAAAGTAAAATCGAGTAACCATATTTAAGAAAAACTCATCTTTTATTTATTTATTTATTTATTTATTTACTATTGGTTTATTGAGATTGAGAAATCTAAATTTAGGCTCTAATAACAAATGTGATGGGTGTTTAAATTTTTTTATTTAATGCTAATTTGCATAATAATTATTTCTTTGCAAGGAATTTAAAAGAATGAGAAAGGAACACATAATATTAATTTAATATAACCTTCAACATAAGCATGTGTATTCATAACATCAAGAACTCATTCTATTTCATAATAGTAACTCAATATTCCAAGACACGACATTAATTCAAAGACAATTTCATTTTTCAATATTCATTTAAATAAGAGTGCAAGTACCAAGGACTTATATGATAACGTCATTAATTTAAAGAAGATTTTGTTTTTCAATATTCATTTAAATAAGAGTGCAAGTACCAAGGACTTATATGGTACAAGGCTCAACTTGGGCATCAAAAAGATCATTAGGGAAGTGTTGAAACACACACTGACACTGAGAGGGGGGGTGAATCAGTGTCTAGAACTTTTGGCTACTTTTCACACTTTCATAGATTAACTAAATTAATTGAATAAGATATATGCAGTTCAATTAATTATTCATAAACATGTATAACACAAACTGTATGAAGTAGATAAAATATCATTCCTTCATTTATTTAACTTGAATGAATACAAATAAAATCAATCTTTTAATATCTTCAACTTCAATTGAATATGAGATATCCAACTCTCTGATGCAAGACTCGGCTTGTAGTTCCCAAATCCAACTGAGAAATGAGGAATCCAACCCTCATAACAAGACCCAGCTTGTTGATCTCAAATTCAACTGAGATGTGAGGAATCCAATCCTCATGACAAGAATCAGCTTATAAACAGGCACCAACCTGATAGAATGAACTTTCATTCAATCCATTATATATATATATATATATATATATATATATTCACCAAGACACACTCTTCTCTTCATATTACTTTACTTATATAGTCCTCCAAAGGGTGTCACTTTGAAACAATGTGTCTTTTTGGAATGAAACATTGCACCCCTTCATTTAATTAACACAAATGGTTACTTTTATTAATTAATTTGCGTACATCAATTTAGATAGCAATTTTTGTATGACGATTCTAGAGTGATGAAAATGAATTTTAAAATTCTACGACATGGGTTTTTTGCAGAACATGCCCAATTAGTCGACAATCGATAAATTTCCCCAGAAAGTGTGTGTGGTGGACAGTACAAGAGGTTCTTTGAAGGAAGCTTGCCCATATTTTCCTTTCATCATCGGATGCCAGATCGACTTCAGTACATATTACCTTTTCGTGAATGTCTAAATCGACCTCCACATATCTCCTATGTTGGTGATTATTTAAACTCAACTTGTAAACTTTTTACTTGATGGTTATATTAAAATCGGTTCCCTCTCAGTTGCTAGTCACTAAATATTTGACTTGGTCTCACCCTTTTTCATATATGCTTCCCCATTTGATCAACAAACATCTTTTTGGTCGACTCAACTAGGAGAAATTTCAACTTGAGTATTTCAATTCTAGTCGACCCATATTGCTTCAGCCTCGACCCAAATTGTATTTAAGTTTACTTTGACTTTGACCTTTAGGTTAATTCTTTCTTGGACCGACTTGACTTGGAAGAAAACCAAATTGAGAAATTCAAATTTGGTTGTCTCGACTTGCTTTGGCCAACTTGTATTTCTCGACTCAATTTTCCTTCGACTTCGACCTTTAGCTGGTTGACTCGTCTTGAAATCAATCGACTTTTCTTCTCCAACTTCCATCAATATGCAGGCTTGCATTCGGCCTACTTGTCTTCGACTCGTCTTGCAATTGACTGACTTCCAAATAGTCGAACTTATTGTTGTTTGAATCGACTCGACTTGTGACTCGATGGTGTCAATGCTTTCTCACCAAACATCCACCATTGACATTATGTCTCATCTCTGGACTCTTATTCAATTGAGATTTTATGAATCACTTTTAATGAAACATGTATTATTAACCTCTTTATTTGTGATTTGTATGGATCCATATTGGATTATCCATTTACCCTTTTTATCTGGAGAATTTATTCTTTTGTGCATGGATGTTAATGACACAATCTCAACCTTATACAATATAGGATGAGTGTATCAAGATCATACAATATATTAGTCAATATTATCTTTATATCGATATTCAAGTCACCTTCATAACATTATGTCCAATATTGATAATGCTTAACATTCAAGTCACCTTCATAACACTATGTCCAATATTGACAGTGCTTGACATTCAAGTCACCTTCATAACATTATGTCCAAACTTCATAACATTATGTATAATATTGAAAATACTTGACATTCAAGTCACATTCATAACAATATGTCAAATATTGACAATGCTTCTCAAACCAATCAATCAATGATACTTCACCTATTTATCAAGGTTGACATCAATGAAAACCAAATTGCCAACAATCTCCCCCTTTGTTATTTATGACAACCTTAGTAAGACAATCTTACTTCCCTTGTGAAATGTATTATGTATTTTGAGTCCTTTGAGTTGACTTTGTTTTACTCTTTATCTCTCCCCCCTTTCACAACAATGACAAAGGGAATATTTCTCTTCTCCCCCTGAGATGATTCTCCCCCTGAGGTGCTGCTCCCCCTACCTTTGTCCCATTTATTTTGGTCTTTGTTTTTTTTCATCACACTATTCTACAAACTGATTTGTTTTTGATAGTTCATTGTCATCACCATTGTTTTGTGCACCATAATCTTCTTGATATTCTTCTTTAGAAATTCTTCTTCCTTGAGATTGTTCCTCTTCATATGCAAAGCTCTGAATTTCACATTCCTTATTAGGAGTTTCATCCATCAGTTTATTGTTATCAATTTCTTTATTTTTAGGTGCAAGATCTTCATCATATTTCTTCCTTTCTACTTCATATTTTCTTCTCCATATCTTTCCATAAGGCACTCTGTTTGATGAACTTTTTTTATATACATTTTTCCTTTGAGATTTATCCTCTCTTCTTTTCTTCCAAAGTTCATTAGATTTCCTTCCTGACTTATATGGATTATTTTGCATGGATTGTCTTCTTGATTTCATGCAATCTTGGGATTTGTTCCCAAACTTATCACAGTTGTAGCATCTCATGGTATGAAAAAAAATTGTTGTGTGCCCAACATAATTGCATCTCCAACATCTCATTAATTTATTAGACCTTTCTGAATTTTTCTTTTCAGCCTCTTGCATTCCAATGCTTTGTGACCAAAGTTCTTACAAGAAAAGAAATAACCATTGAAGGTGTTTCCATACTCAAGTCTGTTGTGACATGAGAAGTATGCTTTTTGATATGTTTCTTGTTTTTTACTTTATAGCTTCCTCCTTTAACAAAGTTCATGGTTTGTATTTGATTTGTGATTGCACTTTTTCCTTTTGAGGAGGATAATCCTTTCTCATGTTTGTGAATGGTGTTCCACTTGCCACCTTCTTCTTTCTTATTGTACCCAAGATCATTTTTGTCATCGGTTGGTCTTTGACTGTTCCAAATCTTATCCAGGATGGTTGAGTTGTTTTGGAATTTGATAGTTTCTTTTGTCTTTTCATTCTTCTTTTTAAGATTGATAACTTCCAATTCCAACATGTGACATGTTTATTCCTTTTTAGTCAACTGGATCTTTAGACTGATGATTATTTCTTCTGTCTCATCCAAGACTTATGTGCATTTATTGGTTTTTTCATATGTCTTCAACTCTTCTATTTCTTTTGTTAGATCAACAACTTCAGTCTTCAATATTTTGATTGCTTTCTTGTTTTCTAGCTGAATCCTTTTGAGGTTTATGACTTCCAATTCAAGTGTGTGGCATGATTCTTCCTTTTTAGTCAAGTAGCTCTTCAGGGTTTCTTCACTTTCATTAGCTTGTTCAAGTTGAGTCTTTAGACTGTTGACCATTTATTTTGTTTCTTCTAATTCTTCTATGCATTTATTGAGTTTGTCATATGCCTTCAACTCGTTCATTTCTTTTGTTAGATCAACAAATTCAGTCTTTAATATATTGATCTTTTCTTCTGTGTATTCTAGTAGAGTCTTTTGTTCTTTCTCTTCATGGTTGTTAGATTGATCTAATTGTTATAGTAGCAACATATATTTCTTTTGAATTTTCTCCAACTCTTCTAAACTGCACATAATTGTGTATTCAAGCTGGTGAAGAACATCCTTAGTAACTTCAATATATAGACCATTTCCTGGTTCCAAACTAATCACTTCTAATCTAGCTACAACATCATTCTTAAAATCTAATAGTTTTTCTTTAGTGAATATTGAGGTATTCATCAATTCCTTGATGTCATAGTCTTATTTGTTGATGACTGGGGTTTGCATCAATTCTTTGATGGAATTGTCCTCGTCTGTGTTTTGTTCTTCAATATGATTGGGATTCTCTTTTTCTATGTCTTGTTCTTTATTCTGTTATGAATCCTCATTTTCTATGTCTTATCCTTTATTTCGATAAGAATTCTCTAGCTAGAGCCATAGTACTTTAGCAGAAGTGCAATGTCCCATCTTTTCTTTGACTTGGTCTGACAGTCTATTATGGATTTCCTTTAATGCTATTGAATTATTTTTATTTTCTTCTTTTGCAGTTTTGGACTTTTTCTTTAAGGTAGTTGAGTACCAAATTTTAGATACTATTGATTCCCAAACACCAGATCCTTTTTACTTCATATACCATTTCATTTTTTTCTTCCATGAAGAGTAGTTTGTTCCATCAAATAAGGGAGCTTCATTTGTGGAGAGAACCATTTGTCCGCCCATTTCTTCATAATCTACCTTCCAGTGTTTAAATTGTGTTGAAGGCATGTGCTCTAATACCAATTGTTGAAACACACACTGACACTGAGAGGGGGGGGGGGTGAATTATTGTCTAGAACTTTTGGCTACTTTTAACACTTTCATAGATTAACTAAATTAACTGAATAAGATATATGTAGTTCAATTAACTATTCATAAACATGTATAACACAAACTGTATGATGTAGATAAAATATCATTATTTTATTTATTTAAGTTGAATGAATACAAATAAAAGCAATCATTTAATAACTCCAACTTCAACTGAATATGAGATATGCAACTCTCTAATACAAGACCTAGCTTGTAGTTCTCAAATCCAATTGAGAAATGAGGAATCCAACCCTCATAACAAGACCCATCTTGTTGATCTCATATCCAACTGATATGTGAGGAATCCAATCCTCATGACAAGACTTAGCTTGTAAACAGGCACCAACTTGATAGAATGAACTTTCATTCAATCTATTAAATAGTCCTCCAAGACAAAATCTTCCCTTCGTATTCCTTTACTTATATAGTCCTCTAAAGGGTGACACTTTGAAACAATGTGTCCTTTTGGAATGAAACATTGCACCCCTTCATTTAACTAACACAAATGGTTACTTTTATTAATTAATTTTCGTACACCAATTTAGATAGTGATTTTCGTATGACGATTATTGGGTGCTCGAAATGAATTTTAAAATTCTAGGACATGGGTTTTTTGCATAACATAACCAATTAGCTGACACACCAAAAAATTCCCCAGAAAGTGTGCGAGGTGGCTAGTACAAGCAGTTCTTTGAAGAAAACTTGCCTAGATTTTTCTTTCGTCATCGGATGCCAGATCAACTTCAGTACATATTACCTTTTCGTGAATGTCTAAATCGACCTCCACATATCTCCTTTGTTGGTGATTATTTAAACTCAACTTGTAAACATTTTACTTGATGGTTATATTAAAATTGGTTCCTTATCAGCGGCTAGTCACTAAATATTTGACTTGGTCTCACCCTTTTTCGTATA
This sequence comes from Picea glauca, assembly GCA_000966675.3. Lineage (NCBI taxonomy): Eukaryota > Viridiplantae > Streptophyta > Pinopsida > Pinales > Pinaceae > Picea > Picea glauca. Next base: position 74,843 of record JZKD02S0094124.1, on the reverse strand, counting down.
TGCTTACGCATTCGATCGACAAACATATTTTTGGTCGACTCAACTAGGAAAATTTTTGACTTGAGCATTTCAATTCTAGTTGACCCATCTTGCTTCAGCGTCGACCCGACTTGTATTTAAGTTTTATTCGACTTCGACCTTTAGGTTACTTCTTTCTTGGACCAACTCGACTTGGAAGAAAACCGACTTGAGAAATTCGAATTTGGTCGTCTTGAATTTCTTTGGCCAACTTGTATTTCCCGACTCAATTTTACTTCAATTTCGAACTTCAGTTGGTCGACTCGTCTTGAAATCGATCGACTTGTCTTCTCCAACTTTCGTCAATCTATAGGCTTGTAGTCGGTCGACTTGTCTTCGACTCTTCTTGCAGTCAATCGACTTCTAGATAGTTGACCTTCTTGTTGTTTGAATCGACTCAACTTATGTCTCGATGGTGTCAATGCTTCCTCACCAAACATCCACCATTGACATTTTGTCTCATCTCTAGACTCTTCTTCAATTGATATTTTTTGAATCACTTTTAATGAACCATGTCTTATTAACTTCTTTAATGTGATTTGTATGGATCCATATTGGATTATCCATTTACCCTTTTTATCTGGACAGTTTCTTCTTTTGTGAATGGATGTTAATGAGACAATCTCAAGCTCATACAATATATTAGTCAATATTATCTTTCTATTGATATTCAAGTCGCCTTCATAACATTATGTCCAATATTGACAATGCTTGACCTTCAAGTCACCTTCATAACATTATGTCCTATATTGACAATGCTTGACATTCAAGTCACCTTCATAACAATATGTCCAATATTGACAATGCTTCTCAAATCAATCAATCAATGATACTTCACCTATTTATCAAGGTTGACATCAATGACAACCAAATTGCCAACAGGAAGATCATATATTGCCTTATTAGATAAGGAATAATTGTAGGTTGGTCACCACCCAAATACATCCCTGACAGGCTTTCCTATCTTGCCATATTAGATAAAAAAAAAATTAGATCAGTCACCACCCAAATACATCCCTGCTAGGCTTTCCTCTTATCACAAGAACATCTCTGATATTCCTTTTCCTTGCCCCAAGACAATAGCCAAATTTAAAATAAATAGTAGATGAAGGGTTCCATAATGAAAAGTAATGACCCTTTATTATTTTTACATTGTAACTCTTCATTGTTACACAATTACAAGAGAACTAAGTACTTTTAACTTTTTATTTATTACATGGGAAAATTGGTACACTACAAGGATTGTCTAGAATGTGGGTCAAATGAGTTGAAGAGTAGATGAGTGTCTCCCTACTCATGGCACAAGGAACACCCTCCAAACACTCCAATATCCAATGCAAATACATCACATCCAAATCAACCTTTAGACCATGCTCAATAGTCTACACATACATATTTTCATAAATTAAAGAGTTGACATCACAGGAAAAATTCTTAGTAGGTTGTACTTTATTAAACATGGCATCATGGTGTTCTTTTGAATGAAAAAATCACTTCAATTCTAATTAGCTACCACTTTATGCATAATTCAATAGCCTAGGCAAGATCATTTATCAAGATAGCACCATTGAAGGATCTAGAAGTAGGGAGGAGTTGGCCATTGAATTTAGCAACCCAGTGGTAGGGGGACATGAAATAAGCACAATGCCAAAAGAGGTGTTTGAGTGATCCAAAAATCCTTAGATGCCAAGTTAAATTTTAAACACACATTAACATCCAACCTGATTCGAAAATTATGACCTTCTTGACTATTTACAAATTAACATGTGAATCTGGTTACTTGTCCAAATTTCATTAATTGATAAATAACTTGTGGAAATAAAAATGATGAAATCAAGAGACAAATAGAAATAGTAATAACAAGGCAAATTACAAAAGTTGATAATGGAGTTCACCCATTTTTTGCTATGTCTCTGGGTCCGCTTCTAAATGAGAGATCGCTCTATTTGTTCTAAAAAATGCTTGATATAATGACAACTTCAACTTATTTTTTGTAATTGACCTTCTGATTTGTTACACAAACTTAGGTGTGACTGTCAAAATCAGCTTCGCCTCGGAAAACTGGAATTTTTTACTATAAACAATCTATATGTTTCTCCAAAATGCCCAATGGCAGAAATAGAATGTAATAAAATTGAACTTGCATGGGTTATTGGCACATAGCACACACATCTAGTGCAATGGTTGGGTGCTTGTGTTTATATAGAAAAGGTCGGGGAGTCGAACCCCACCCAACCTGCTATATTTCGGGTTGGCAATTAACTAAAACATAAATATTATATTCTTGTGGAATTTCACAAAGGGCACTTGTTGGCACAATGGTCAAGACGTTTGGTTGTTAATGGACCATTCGAGGGTTTAATCCCCGCCTACGCCATATTTTATGCAATATATTACATAACTAACACTTTAAATCGTAGATTTTTCATTGGTATTTTAACTGTGATCATTGGTCCAACGGTTAGTCTGTTGGCTAGATACCCTAGAGGTCTCGAGCTTGATTCTTGTCAGCCCAAAAAACTTGTGATGCCCTTAAGCCACATTGGCTAATCAGAGACTACCACATGGAAGCCTCTAATTGGACCACATCACCTGACCATACACCAAGTCATCTTCCCTATTAGCATGCCACATCACCGCCATATTGTTGGTTGTGGAGCCTGATTATCTTCCAGATTCAGAGGTCTTTATTTTCAGCCGTGTTTATACCCCATGAAGACTTTACACCCCAGAAGAATGTACACTCTTCCATGCGGGGGAGTGCATAGGGGGGTTACCACCTCTGCGGGGTCTAGGGGCAAGCGGTCCCCCAGCGGGGGTTCGAGGGCGAAGCCCCCGAAGGAAAAAAATGCCTTGTAAAAGTATATTGTAATTTCATTGTAAATCTGGACCGTTCATTATAAGGTCGCGGATCTAACAGTAGAAATTGTGTTAGGGTTTTTTTCCCTAGAAGGCAACCCTTTGTTATGAGGGAAATGTATTGCGGCTATGCATGATGGGAGAATATTGTATTCTGAGATATGAGACTGTGAGATAAACAAGAGGAAGTTACAGCGGGTTTTTTGTAGGTTGTATCCCTTCATTTGCTGGATAATAATAAAGGAAGGACCTGGCAATTTCTCTGGTGGACGTAGCCCACACTGGGTGAACCATGTAAATCTGTGTCTCTATTGTATTGTGTATCTTCTGTGTTTTGTTTCTGCATTTGTTTTATTTATTGCTCCACGGTCCTATTTTTCTAACACATACTACCACATGTCACCTGCCACGTCAAAAATGTATAGTCCATGTGTTCGTTCGTACAGTTCCACATGTCATCCTTTCAGTGATGCCACATGGCATCTCCTTTTACCATTTTTACATGTTTTTTTCCAAAACTTCAAAAGGCAATATCTTTCTCATAAGAAATTCGTTTGATCATGTTCAAGTTGTGTTTAAAAGATCTCATAAAACTCTATGCAATGGAGTCATTTTCACCAGCTTTTAAGACGGTCATTTTTTTAGCATTCTTGGATCCACCTGGATCATTCCTCCCTAATGGAATCCTTTTGGACCAACAAAAGTCTGAATTATTCAGCAACTAAGTGAGGATAAAGCTCCCTCATTTTCCTGATTTTAATCCATCTTGCTTTGCTTGGATGTACCCCTTTAATACCAACTCGAGGATACTCTACATCACCCCATCATGAAGTCCTAATTCTTTTGTCAATGATAACATCTTCCTGCAACTCATCTAAATACTCGGGAAAAAAATCATAAATTGTCGAAACCTAAATACCTTCATCTTTATCCATAATCATAGGAAGCTCATAAAGTTTCAAATTCTCAACTTCAACATTGAATACATTTGTATATAATATGGAAATATAAACAAAAAGTATCAGTACCAATCTTCTCCAAAATCTCAAATGGACCATACCTTATTGGTTTTATTTTTTTACCTTCACCCTTCATTTTGTCCTTGTTGATATGTAACCACACCTGATCACCCACTTGGGACTGATGATTAACCCGATGCTTGTCATGCCTCGCCTTTTACTTAGCTTGGCTCTTCTCCAATTGTTCTTGTACTTCCTAATGTACCCGTTGGATCCTATGAATGAACCTCTTAGCTTTTTTGACATCATCTTGTCCATCTACTTTACTAGTTTCTTCGAAAGAAAAATCCATAGGTGATTTAGGCAAGTATCCCAAACATGTCTCAAAAGGATATCTCTGAGTAGAAGAATGAATGGCACAATTATACGCATGTTGTACATAGTTTAATTGTTCATCCCACGACTTAGGATGTTTACTACAATACCCTCGAAGAAAATGTACCATTTTCATGTTCACCACCTTTGTTTGTTCATTTATCTGCAGATGAAAAGTAGTGCTCTTCTTTAACTTAGTGTCCATCAAATCCCAAAAACTAGACGAAAACTTCCCCAAGAACTAAGAGTCTCGATCATATACAATAGATGTAGGCAGCCCAAAATGAACCCAAACATTATTAAGAACAATTGTGTCGTTTGTTCAGTTGTGGCTTGCTTCTTACAAGGAATTAAGATACACATTTTACTGAACCTATCCACTATGACATACAAGTAATCATGACATGTTCTAGACATCGACAAACCCCCCACAAAATTGATGGGCACACTTTCCCATGGTTGAGAAGGTATCAGAAGTGGTGTATATAAACCCATCTTTTTATTACTAGGTTTACCTATAGCACACAAAAGACACCCTTCCATATACTTGGAAACTATTTAATTCATTCGAGGCCAATAACAATATCTTTGCAACTATGTTATTGTTTGTCCTACCCTGAAGTGACCATAAATGAGCGATGTATGAGCTTCCCTGATTACATTTTCTCTTTCATCACTGGGTATACAAAGCTTTCCAAGATAATACAATAAATTATCATGCACATGATAATTAAATTCTTCATTTTGATTTCCATGAGTTAGAGCTTCATACACATCTTTAAATTCATCATCTCTAGCATATTGTTCAACAAAACCTTCATGAGATAAAGAATTATGCTCTAATATTGTAGATGCATTAACTATTGGTCTTGATAACATATCTGCAACCTTGTTAATAATGTCCTTCATATATTTAATCACCAAATGGAATTGTTGTAAGAAACCCATCCATCTAAAGTGTCATGATTGGTGTAGCTTGGATTGTGATTGCAAATATTGTAATGGTTGATGATCTATGTGGATTATTGCTTCCTTCCCCATTAAGTAATGCTTCCACTTTTTAACACTTTGTACCAAAGCATACAGTTCCTTATCATATGTTGGATAGTTAATTATTGCTTGAGTAAAAAT
>JZKD02S0094124.1:37200-51328 GCA_000966675.3 Picea glauca | reverse complement strand
CCTCTGTTGATAACGCCTCAAGTTTTTGTAGAATCCTATTTACCATGGGTATCATCCTTAAATAGTTAGGGGAAGTACATGATGGGTTTCCTTGGGATATGTATTTCATGAAGAAGAAAAAAGGTAACATATGTTGCATACATATGTATGTAACACACACACACATGTATGTATACACATATCTATGTATATGTGTATATGTGTGTGTGTGTGTAAGCCCAAAATCAATATATTCCACTGAGCTATGTGTGTATGTGTGAGCCTAAAATCGAGTTAGCCCATTGAGATATATTTTAGGCTTATAATACATATGAGAATATAAATCCAAAATGTATCTCAATGAGCTAGCTCTAGTGATTGACTAGTTTAAGCTTTATGCGGGAGGACTCTTGGTCAATTGCATGCACCAGTTGCCTCTATTGTGTACCATACTCGATGTCCCTATTGGGTTAAGCATTGATGGGTTTGCATTGGGTACCATACATGAAATGAAAGGAAGTTTTTGGGGGTCTCCTTGCGAGGTTTCCCTTGGAATATACACACATGTTCATGCACACACACACATAGATAAAGAGAGACTCTAGTCAAATACAATGGTTAGCCTTATTAAGACAAACCATCATTTAGATTACTATAATGATTTTCATTAATACAAATCACTACCAATGATTCTAATTTATTTCATAAGGACAAATCCCTACTTACATAACTATTGTAGCCTTTGGATCATGCAAGGTTGGCTCATACAAATATTATCAGGACACAAATAATAGACCAAGTCAACAAAACCTACACAACATCATCTAACCCCAAAATACATCACAACCTCATGATTACCATGTCCTACTATAGGTCTTTAAAAAATGTGTTATATGCCCTCATTCATGTAACCAACTAATCATATTTTATATTCATTAATACATTAAATTTATCCTATGTGGATTTCTCATTGTTTTCATTATTTATTTCAGATATTTAGTATATGAATCACTTGTTCATTACATCTGGATCTAATCTAGTAGCTTCCCAACCATCATTTTCCTTATTAGGCTCCTTGTGAGGCATATCAACCTCATAAAGGACAACAGAAATTTGTGGGAGCTTATCATTCTAGTAGTATGGTGAATGGGGCCAACTGTGGTGGTTATATTTCATCTCACAAATATCCCAAAAAAATATATTTTGTGGTCTTCCATTGATTCTCTAGGATTGTCTAGAAAGGGTCAAATGGGCTAAAGAGTAGACAAACATATCCCTACTCATGGCACAGGGAACACCCCCCATACACTCCAATAGTCAGTGCAACCACATCACATCCAGCTCGACCTTTAGACAATGCTCAATAATCTACACATACATATTGTCATAAATTAGAGAGTTGACATAGGAAAAATTATTACTAGGTTGTGCCTTATTAAACATGGCATAATTTTGTTTCTTATAAATGAGAAAAATTACTTCAATTATGATTATCTACCACATTGTGCAATATTTAGTAACCTCTAAGGGAAGCTCATATGTCAAGAGAGCATCATCTGTTGAATTTAATGACCTAGTTATACGCAAACATGGCATAGGCACAATGCCAAAAGACGTGTTTTAGGTTTTAGTTTTTACTAATAAATGGACATTTAGTCTGAGGGACTCAAAGATGAATCAATTTGTTACCAATATCCAAGAATGAGGGACCATGCATAAATGGCCTTTTTTGGGATGGAATACACTATGTAGTTGGAGCCAAATCTTGTTCAACCAACCATCCAAGACATGATTATGACAAAGCTACCCATATCTATCCATAGATTTGCACATTTTGAGGGCCTTGGACTTGTTTCATTTCCAATCCTTCCACCAATGATTTCAATCAAGCTCTGTCATTAATATATCATGTCAAGTTTAATGAATTTATTCAAGCAACTAGAGCTTGTCAGGTTCCCCATAAATTTGGATCCATCCTATTTTGATGTCTTTTTATTAACATTGTCTGTAAATGTTAAAAGTTTCACCACAACTCAACTCCATATAGAAATTGCACACAATTATGAAACTAGGAAAAATTGAGCCAATTTGACTTGACACCATTCATGGGTGAACTTCTAAGCAAGGTTGCTTTCAAGTTGGAAAAATTATATCATTTCCAAAAATTGGATAATCAACGACGTTATTATGTTCAATCTTGTTGTCTAGGCCTTCTATATTGTGATACAGTGGCATGATTTCAAATAAAGATATAGTCATCAATATATAGCTTCAATCTCAACAAGTCTTTTAAGGAAACAAGGGCCTTGCCTTTCTTAAAAAAAAAGCACATTTGAGCCTCATGTTTTCCATCATATTCATATTGATGAGGCTTGTGAAAGGCCAAAGCTCATTTTCAAAGTTCAAACTAATGAAGCAATGTAATATGGTTATGAAACTAGGTTAAATTGAACAAATTTGACTTTAATAGCAATCATGCATGAACTTTCAAGTGGCATTGTTGTTTAAGGATGTTACTGTGGATACCAAGAAGGTGAAGATAATTAGTGAATTTAAAACTTTAATTAATGTTCATGAGGTTTGTCAAATTCTTATAAAGTGTTTGTTACAATTTTTTTTTGTAGATTGCAAATCCATTGTTATAATTATTGAAGAGGTTAAAAGGTAGACTTAGACCCAAAGATAGCAATATATTTTTGAATTATTCAATTAAAATTAAATAAAGTTGTATTAATCACACTCCCAATCCTTCAAAGTCTTTTTATTATTCATATTGATGCAAGTAGTGTATGTAAGTATTTGGGGAGAGAACTATTTGAATATGGATTGACAGGATACTATGTTTAGTTGAGGGCATCGAAGTTTTAATGGCGGAATACTATTTTAAGCAACTGATCTTTTTGAGGAGTGTTGATCTTGTCCATATGGGGGGTCCTACGAAGGCTGTCCATGATGACACACTCTAGTTTTACTATATCTGGAAGCTTATTGGCGATTTTTTTGGAGAGTAGAGGTGTTTAGGACAGTCGTAGTGATCAGTGACCTGGCTAGTTATCATTTCATCTTTGATTTTCACATTTAACTGTTTTTGATAGGTTTGATGATTGGACGTCTAGTCTTAATAACCTTAACTACTTCTACTTGTCATTTGTGCTTCCAGGATCCGACCCCTCTGTGCGCACTGACTTGTTCTACGGGTATGGCAGAGTAGTGGTTTGGTGGCACTCTCTCTGGTATGGCACATGAGGTCAGCGACCTCAAAGGTGCCATCAACGAGGTTGAATGGGAACGGGAGGGTCTCATCAATTCTGTGGATGAGTTATGTAATATTAAAGTAGGTGGTTTCACATTAAATGATACTTTATGACCATTCGTTAATCTGTTAGTGTCTCCCCCTACATCTAGTTTACATGTCAATCCTTTTCCATTTTCTCCCGATTGCAGTGGGGTTTCGAGCTTGAATCAATCGATTTATGGTCTGTGTGGCGAGAGGACGCAGAGGCATGGTGGTGCGAGACGGGTTTTTGTGACACAGCCAAATTCAGATATCCATAGGGTGAACATTGGTACGTCGTTTGACCATCCAAGGGTAAGTTCTCAGTGAGGAAATCTACGCGTTAAGGACTCCATACATAAGACGAGTGTGCGACCTTGGAAACCTAAGAAGGCACCCAGACGTTTGGTTATTGGGATGGATGTCGGGTTAGAAGAAACCTGTCAACTATCTTTGTGCGCACTGGTAGGGAGGTTTGCATATAAGTCACAAAGCATTCTATCCTTTTCGGAGTGGATGCAGAAGACTTGGTTGCCTATTATCGGTTATGCGTCGAAGCACCTGACACTTCCCTATGGGTGGTTCGGTCTTATTTTTAAGTGTCTGGAGGATGTCGAGCTCATTTTGGGTGGCTTTTGGGATTTTAAGGGTGGTAGCATCATGATGAAGCGATGGAGAACTGGTTTCGATCCTGCTACAGATTACTTCAGCTTTCGTCATGTCTAGGTCTACCACTAAATATTTGGAATAAAAAGGAACTGACAGCTATCGGGAACCTCTTAGGGAGATTTCTGAAGGTTGATGAAGTTGGACTACAATCAAAGGATAAGCTCATGGCGTGAATTCTAGTGGAACTGGATTTACATGTTGGTCTCATGGACACTTTAGAAGTGGAATGGTGCAGTCAGGTCACGGTGTAAAGATTGGATTACCAAGGACTACCCTTCTGATGCTCTACCTGCAGGAGGATGGGACATCTACGTAAAGACTGTACTCATGGGAATGGTGTATCTTTACTGGAGGTTCCTTTAGATTCTCATATAAATGATTTTTATATGCCTGAAGAATACCCAGAAGAGCTTGGAGGCAATGAGGATGGGAGTTGCGATTATGAATTGATTCTGGTGTCGGACTCATTTTTAGGTAACTTGAAAGCCTACTATCCTGCTTTATTTTATAAACTCTCTTTGTGGGAAAGGGATTTTCTAGACAATTCTTTCCTGCCTTCCTTAGAGCCAACTGGAACAGAGGTTTGTAATATTCTGGGGGATTCTGTTTGTAAGGTTCACACTGAAGGTTCTGATAGTCTGCTAAACCTTTTGTCACTAGTTTTTAGTTCGGTCTCCATTCATGTTGAGCCTCTGTTACCTTATCCCTTGGATAGTGTCGTTTCAGACCCTTCGACCTCTACTCAACCTGTGATGGATTCGATTCTGGACCAAGTTACTACTACTCTGATTTTGACTCTAAGGGAGACTTTAAACACTACTCCTTTACAATCCTATTGGGGATTGGAAGCACAAAAGGGTACCTCGGAGGGTGACAACAAACAAAACTAGCCTTTTGTGGTTGGAGGACCAGGAAAAGCACTTGTGTGATTGCGGGGTTTGGGTCAATATTTATCACCAATCAAAACTCGTAGTGCTAGAAAGAAGCAAGGGCTTCTTCCTTCGATTGTTGAACAACATCCTGCTACTTTACAAGATTCGGGGGCGCTTAGAGGCATGAAAGCCCTTGCCAGGGCTAAATCATGATCCTCCTCTCCCTGAACATCAGAGGGTTGGGAGGCTCCCTCAAATTTCCTTCCATGCATATATTTCTTGACAACACAAAGCCCAGTATTATTTTCCTACAAGAGACCTTAGTTGCAGAGGAAAAGGCTAGGATTTTTATGAATTCTTTATGTCCAACATGGATGAACAATGTTGTTAGCTCTGTTGGGAAGTCGTGTGGAATTCTGGTGGCATGGGACCCGAATGTCTTTGACTTAAAACCTTACATGTGTGTTGGTGGGATCTTATTGACAGGTTCTTACATCCCTGATAAAAGAAAATTATGCTTATTAAATGTTTATGGACCGTGCATTGGGCGAAGGCAGTTCTGGGAGAAGGTGGAAGCAAAAGGATTACTTGCTCAGCCTGATCTTATTTTAGTTGGGGATCTGAACTTCTCTACGAGTTATGATGAGGTGTGGGGGGAGTCGGCCTTACCGGATCCTTTGGCAGCCTATTTCAAAGATATTTTTGCTATGTATCAGTTGGTTGATGTTTTTCCCGCAGAGGTGATGCCCACCTGGTGTAATGGTAGAAGTGGGGCAGATGGGATTCAAAATATATTGGATAGGGTAAATGCATCTGATTCGATCCTCATTGAATCTACAAGGTATCGCACATGGGTGGAATTCCCTTATATTTCTAACCATGCCCCGATTTTGTTTCAATTAGATTATGGTTATAATCTTGTTGCATATCCCTTCAAATTTAATCTAGCTTTATTGAAAGAAGAGTCCTTTGGTGCTCTGGTTCGGGAAGTGTGGAGTAATAGGGAGCTATTAGAAGTGACAGGTGCATAATACAGATTGACAAACAAGTTTAAAATACTAAAAGGTCAGGTGAAGGAATGGACAGTGCTCAGAAAAGTTGTTGAACTTCGTTCTTTTGAAACCATTGAAGCTGAGATTGCTCAACTTACAAAACAAAGCATTGATCTGGATTATGCTATTGACCCGGGCCCACGGTTAAAAGCTCTGGAATCTGATCGGAATAAGATGCTATTGGTTGATGAGGAACGTTGGCACCAAAAATGTAGAGCCATGTGGATTCAGTGTGGAGACAAAAATACAAACTTTTTCCATCGGTTCGCCAGTTTTAGGAGGAACAAAAAACACTTGTGAGAGGTATCAAATGAGTTGGACCGGGTACATTCGGGGTAGGAGGCTATAAAGTCAGAAGTGATGAGATATTTTAGTAGCTTATACAAAGAAACAGAACATAATAGGATTGAGGAACTTATTGTTGCGGTCCTCCTTTACCCGAGGATTGTCTCTGCAAAGGATGTAACTATTCTTGAGAAACCATGTATTGTTGAGCAAATTTTAGAATTTTTAAAGGGTTTCACAAAGGACAAGAGTCTTGGTTCTGACGGGTGGACCGTTGAGTTTTTTCTCAACTTTTTTGACCGGGTTGCTAGCGATCTGTTGGAGGCAGTTGAGGAATCCCGAATGATTGGTGAGGTGAACAGACCCATGAGCTCGAATTTTATCACTCTAATTCCTAAGGTAAATGGTTCTGCAACCTTTGGGGATTTTCGCCCGATAGATCTATGTAACTTATGCTATAAGATTATTTCTAAGATCATTGCCAAGAGAATTAGACCTATATTGTCTCGTGCTTTATCGGAGGAGCAATTCAGTTTTTTAAAAGGGAGGCAAATAATTGATGCCATTGGGACTGCGCGGGAGTGTCTTCATAGTATCCGTGAAAAAATATTACAAGCATTGATTCTGAAGATTGATTTAAAGAAGGCTTACGATTGTATAAGTTGGGACTATCTTAGGCTGGTTCTTCTTAAATGTGGTTTTGGGATATTGACAACAAAGTGGATTATGGGATGTGTTATATCTGCCACTTTCGTGATCCTAATAAATGGTGAACCGACAGATTTTTTCAACAGTGGTAGAGGGCTTAGACAGGGGTGTCCACTGTCACCTTTGTCTTTTATACTTGTTATGGAAGGATTGAGTTTGGCATTAAAAAAAAAAACAAGCAAACCGTACATTGACAGGCATTAAAGTGTCAAGACTCATCAAAATTCTCCACCTTCTTTTTGTCGATGATATACTTATCATGACCAAAGCCTCAACTCCAGAATGGTTGGAGATTAAAAGGCTCTTGAATAATTTTTGTTGTGCTTCTGGATTGATGATAAATTCTTAGAAAACTTCCTTTCTTCATTAAGGCGTCCAACAACATGTTATGGACTCTGTAAAGGCTTCATTTCTATTTAATTTTCATGATCTTATTAATGGCTTTAGATATCTTGGCTATTTTCTAAAATTGGACAGGTACAAATTCGAGGACTGGAAATGGTTATACCTACTTTAAACATCAAAGGGACCATACAACACACTGAAACACTACCATGCAAAAATAACCAACATTGTCTAACTAACTATGTTTTATAGACATTAATAATCAACTAGATTTGTGTGTTGAACAAGAAAAACATAACTAATATGATTAGTTATTATACTCTAAACTTATCTTCCATTACTATAACCATCATTTGCATCCCAACTTATCTGCCACTTCTATTCTTTTATCCTCATCCATTAACCTTACGAAGTCTATAATTGTATATTGTTAGTGCTTGCCTTTTTATTGGAGCCCCTTGGGCAGTATTTGTACATTTGATGAACTCCCTAAGTCTATCCTTTGTCTTTTTTTTATCTATCTTAAATTCCTTGCCACATGTGTCACACCCAATCTCCAAGGAAAATCTTTGTGCAAATCACATTGTTCAAATCTTATTTGTGAGACACCTATCAATGGAGTTCTCAACTTATTTATAATTCCTTGTTCTTGCAACGACCCTCCTCTTTATAACCCTTTGGCACTTTCTTGCCCACTCTCTACCCTCTCCGTCCATGCCCCTTTCTATATTTTTTATAGTGACTTCACCAAGTGAATTTGGTCTAACCATGAATATAAAAAATATGGTATTTCCACATACTAGGTCATACCCACTTATCATCAAACCCCTATTTTAGTTAAGAATGTCTTCTTTACAAACGAGGCTATGTGCTCCATATGATCCCTATATTTAGGATTTGTCTCCTCATTTTCATTTGTATTTCATTTGTATGTGCTCCATATGATCCCTATATGGAGGCTTATCACTCCACTCCATTATCTTATTTATGATTAAAACATACTCAATTAAGAGAAAACCACCCAACATTGAGATCGAAACACTTCTAATGTCTCAATACTAATCAATTTAGTGTGATATATTTTCTTAAGCTTGTAGGGTCCTAATAATCCATCATTAAGTTTCTTAATGTTATTCTTGTTCTAGATTTCATTTCATAAACATTTAGCTTTTATATTAGCACTCCAATTTCATGGAGGAGTGGTGGTCACTAGGGTGTCTTTTAGGGAGGCAACAAAAAACAATTTTACCATTCCTAATGCTTCGAAGTCTTCACATATTTATATGGCCTAAATTGTGGAGCATGCTAAGAAGGTGTCGATGGTGGATATTACAACGTCGAAAGTCAACCATATACATTCATTATATGAAAAAGATTCATCCATTTTTCAATTTAATGGGTATTGGTATCCTACTTCAAATTTATAGCAATGGATTCATTCATCTTGGACAAATAATTGTGAGATCACTCTTTGTTCTAAAGATTTTTTTGATTGTTCAGTTCTTTGACCTTGTTGATTATCAAATGATTTTTTAGGAGGGTCCTTAGTTTTGGAGAAACATGTGGATTTTTATAACCCCTTTGTTCCTAGATTTTGATCCTAACTCTAAGTCAATTACTAGAATGCAAGTTTTTGTTCATCTTCCTAATCCACCATTACATTTATGGCATTTAGTCATTTTTTAGGATAATGAGAACTCTTTGAGCTCTTAGATCAAATCAAAGTTTGAGAGAGATTTGGTGAGATTATGTACATACACTTGCATTGTGTTGAGATAGACCTTAGTAAGGGTCTTAAGACAAAGTGCTTCGCACATGGAAAAAAATTTAATACACTCAAGTCTTAGATTATGAGAACATAACAATTTATTCTCAAATGTGACATCTACTATGACATCTAGAAGCTTATTGTTCCCATGATTGTGGTCATTCTCCCAGGTGAAAAGGGACAAAAACAAAACAAAAATGGAATTTTCCATAAAGGGATGATGATCAGAATTAGAATCAATAATGCAAGTGTTGACGAAGGAATCAACTCCTCCTTCGAAGACTAACGTAGAAGACATAGATACCAAGCTTTCCTTCTCAAAGGAGAAAAAATGTTCTCGAATCCTTTTTAGATGGAACAAAAAAAACTTCATAAAAATGATTCACTTGATTCAAATAAAAAATTAGTTCCCTTTATGAATCCTAATATATCACATTATTCAAACTTAGAATTGGTTAATGTGGATCCTTTTTAAAAAGGGGGCAAGAGGTAATAAAGAAGAAGGGGAAAATGAAAAAATTAATGATTATTTTTAAAGGGTATAAAGGACATGTATATTCAACGTGCATGTATTAATGTAAGTGCATTTTACATCGATGTTCTTATAAGTACCATTAACACAATTGCATTTTTGTATTATGTCATGAGCATTTGAGGAATGTAATATTTTAGAAATTAAAATTAAGAATTATTGGAAAAAATGTTTCTTAATAATTGAGTACTCTTTATCATATTTTTTTTTATTATAACTTTAAATATAATTTAATAATTTTATACATTATTTCTTATTTTGTCTTCAGCGTTAAACAATATTAGTAGGTCTAATGGTTAAGGACATGTGTTTCCTCTTAAGAGGTTACAAGTTTAAATCCAGAGGGGGGTAAGGTATGTATACCTCCATAGACTTTACCAATGAAATAGCTCGGTGGATGGGGGTCTCATACACCAATTTGGTGTTTGGCTTGATCGTGACCTTAAAAATAGATTATTATTATTATTATTATTATTTAATAATCTTATAATTATTTTTGTATTTTATCTTTTATTTTATTATCATTAATACGTGTTTTTTTAATGTCCAATACAAAGATGATGTTTCTCCTTATCGACCTTTTTTTTTCCTAAAAAACGATGTTATTTACCATATGTTCAAACAACTTGATAAGTGATACTGAAATTGCCATATTTTTGGCAACCTTAATTAGAATTTGACAAACAAAAATTCCTTGAAATGGATCGATCCATTGCTTACATTAAAATGTTAACATTCAGATCATTTTAGATACCACATTAAAAAACTCTTTAATTACAATTTATAGTTGGGAGATCATAGATGTTGGTTGTTGAGATTTCAACTTTTGGGATTTAGAGACAACATGTGCCAAAAACATAGTGGAAAAGGAGTATTTTGAGTGTCTATTATCTCATGGTTATGTGCAGTGATTTAATGGTTTTGTCTAACTGTTTTAAGCGTTGATACTTTTTGTTGTTTAACCACTCAAATCTATAGATCCAACAATCTCTCACCAAATTTCAAGCAAAATTAAACAAAAAATATTCAAAAAAAATAAAAATAAATTTAAAACATTTATACTACGACATAACTTAACAATGGTAATCAGCTTGGAAACTAAAGTTATTTGCTTCCACTGGTTATGATTAAAAAAAATGTAAATTTTAAGCGAAAAGCTTAATGCATATGGTATGTTTTGTATAACAGATTGTCTTTCCTCCTCAATTGATGGCTATAGTGGGTGACCACGTACTTTTCTTTCTTTATTGGGAGTCATATTGTCTTATTAGTCGCTATCGAAAGTGAGGAACCAATGCATTCATCATTAATTTTGCATTAATTTTTGTATGACTATTAAATATTTTTATTTTGTCCAAAATTTAGTATAATAGTTTTTATTTTTTCAATTCAACAAAGTTAATTTCATTTATTTTGATTTTTATTGGTTACAGAATTTGAGGTCTTATTTTCAAAGTGTTGACGAAGTTTTTGCTTCATGATAAAAGTCAATAAAACACATGAGTCCATGTAATATTTTATTATATTTTTTTTGATAGATCATGTTAATGTATATATTTTATTTTATGAAATATTGAAAACAAAGGTCATGGCAACCAAGTAGGTAGATTTGTGTGCATCACTGATATAATCCATCCATAACATTAATAAACATAGGAGTTTCTATAATTTTTCTTTTATCAGTTCACCTACCATGTTATTGCTTTTGATTTGCATTTAATATCACAATAATTGCCTTAGTTATTCTACCTCAATTATCTTATGTTCTTATACATGTTTGCAATTACTATCTGCATGACTCATTCTCTAGGTGAGATGTCACTTATGTTTCTACTGCCACTCCCTATCCATTCCCTATCCATAGTAGTTACTACATTTAATATAGCAATAATGACTCATTGCTTTAGCTATTCTACATTGAATATATTATATTTTTACACTAGTTTGCAATTACCACTTGCAAGATTCAGATTCATTGTTTAAGTTAATAACACATGTTTTTATTCTTTTAGAGTAGTTTTATTGGATTTATCGAGGTAACCTTGGATGTTCCTAACTGTTTATAAATTTTAAAATTAAAAGTTAATATAGTGTCAAAATCAATCTGCTTTCAATTTGATTTTGATATTAACGGATGGAATTGCCTCTTACAAATTTAAATTACAACTATAATGTATTATTTGGGGCGATGAATAACTATATGATAATGTATATTTCTATGGAATGCTTTACCTCGAGTGAGTGATTCATAGCTTTGTTAGCCTTTCCCTAAGTTAGTATTTATGTAGCATATCGATTAGTCTACCAATATGGGCCAGATAAGTGCTTGTTCTTGTAAACTGTAAGTAAAACCAAATGGAAAAACATTAATAAATGTTAAAATAACAACTATGATAGAAACCAAATATGATAAAAAAATGTGCAATCCATTCAAATTCAACCCAACTTTATCGCACACAAAATCACCTTGAACATTTATTTATCATTTGCGCGCTTGCAAATCCTCCCTTCAAACCTTAGTGTATTGGATCACAAAAGGTACAATCTTCTATCTTCAATAAATTAAACCTTTGATCTAAGACTTCTCATATCATATTGAAAGTTTCCTTGGTGCATTAGCTTATTAAGTGATAGTGGGCAATGAAGCATACAACCCAATACCAAACAAAACAAATTGTTGTTACTATTTATTGTTAGAAAGCCATAAAAAATGCATTTATTATTAAAAATCAATAAGACGAATTAAAATAGTAATTGGATGATTATGTTTATAGTGATATACCTAAATGTACAAATCTAACATTTCTTCAATAGTAGCAAGCAATTGTCATTGCACGGCTTGATGATTCATTCCTACATGAAACCTTCAATTTTATGATTTCATCATAATACTTGATTGGATTTATGGTAGTTATTTCGAGAACTTGCATAGTTCTAACTCGCTCGACCCCGACAATTAAAAAAACCATCATAGTGATTCAAGGGTTGAATTCCCCATTGTAGACTCATGCATATTTGTAAAACCTAGGACTTTGTACTTGTAAATATGGGTCCACACCAAAAGACCAAACCAACATCTTCGTTACAAGTACTCACTTTCCATTAACTATAGAAAAATCCTACCATTAGCACCAAGATGGCAAGTATTTGCAATTTTTCTGTAATAATTTATCCCTAAGACTTTAATCCTCGAATACATTTTTACCCAATTGGGATTATACATGACATTTTGACATCAAACCCTATATAAGTTACACAAACAAACCCCAAAATTACAAGAAATTTAATGTTGCAATTTTAATGAATAGACTCATGGCGCTGAATCAAAATCAATACAAACATGTATGAGATTGACATTCATATTATTGAATCCTTAAAAAGACAACTACATACTGAAAATTTTCAATTTCTCTCAGAATCCATGAACCAAAAATAGTCCAATTCTTGTTGCTAACACTTGCTTGCAAATTCATCGAAGCATAACTATAGATTTGAGACCCAACAACATTAGTAGATCATAGTAATTAACTATTGTTGCAGAGTGAGCAATGAAAACCTACACAATGTGAAAGCCTATGTACAAACATGTTAAATAGCACTAATTGAAGGCATGTATAGTCTACAGAGATGACTCATGTCAAAACTAGTTAACTCCAGTCAAAACTTGGTAGTCGAGTAAGAAGATTTGACATCATACAAAATGCTAATTAATTTATATATTTGAGACATAACTGTAGACTAGAAGCATAAATGCATAGGAGAACAAATGTCCATATGCAAGCACTATGCGAAAAAAGTGTGTCTTTATGCTTTCCAATATTTATCCCCTCAAATTGACTCATGATTTATCTCATAGATATTACTTACTTATGTAGTTATATGAGCAATGTAATATATCATGGATTATAATTTCACAAATATTACCTATGTATGTGGTTATATGAGCAATGTAATATATCATTGCATCGAGAGTAGTGACTCGTGAGGTGCTCTATAGCCTAGTATGGGGGAGATGTTGAGGCGTTAGCGTTACATTATATTATGTAATGTAATGCTACATTAAAAATAAAAAATAAATTCGGCTCAGTTAAAAAAAGTAACAAAAATAAAAATAAAGTCGGCTCAATTAAAAAGAAAACAATTACACACACCGTGTAAAACTTGACATGGAATGAAATAATAATAATAATAATACACTTTAAGAAATTAGATCCCTCTCGATACTGATAAATCCAAATTTAAAATAAATCTTAATAATATAATCACAACTAAATATAATTATAACTTTTACTTTACAAAATACATTACTTAGATGTTAAATGATGTTAAATTCGTGAGTTTGACTTTATACTACATTTTGTTGTGATGCCCAAAAATACATAATCATTAAAGATGCATTATTATCACATTAAATTTTATAATATTAAATTTTATAATATTATACTTTATAAACTATTGAATTGCTTCTAAGGATTTGAGGAGTTGTTGCTTATCAAAAGATTCAAATTCTTTTACATTCTTTTACAGATTTCATATTATAAGTAAATAAATTCATGAATGGACTATTTTTATCCAAATCTATTAAGACTTGGTTTATTAGTCCATGCCTCCGAAAGGGACTCTAGCAATCGGTGAGGAGTCAAA
>JZKD02S0094080.1:8785-24874 GCA_000966675.3 Picea glauca | reverse complement strand
TTATGACACATGGAAGCCAATGAAACTATGACATGTGGCAGCTAATGACCTCACGACACGTGGCATCCTATGAAAACCTATCACCTCATGACACATGGTGATTATATGGGCTATAACTCAACACTAACTGCACAATGATGAGGATGCTTACTGGGTGTTGACTAGGCACTTAATGGATGTTGATTGGGTCATCAAAATATTTAATTAATTCATGAAAAATCCTAAGGTTGAATCTCCATAGTTTCCATAGTCTCCTCATGTTTTAAATAAAGTGTATGGTAAGCTTTACCATATGTACATTACACTCTCAAAAATTACAAATGCATGTGGGATATGTGTTTGAATAAAAGTTGAATTTTAATGGAGGGATAGGATTAAGCCATGAAATTGATGGATGTTGGTTAAGTCTCTGACTTCCCAAGTTGACATCTTGAGCTCCAGACCTCCGTTTTCAGAAAAATATACCTCTTTAGAAATGTGATTCGATGAGGAAGATGATGGAATAGGTTTAAAGAGGTGAAATTATTCATGGTTCTCTCATAAATTAAAAGAAAAATCAGTTATTTTTTCATGGTTTGTTGGTAAATCTGCTTGGAACCTTGACTTTTATATCTTGATATCCAAAACTCCAAATTGCATTCAAGAGGATTCGTTGAAAATATGGGATGATAAATATTGCATATAGAATGATTTCCATGGCTGAAAGGTCACATATCTTTCCCAAAAAATAGAAACACAATCCATTTTTAAAAAAGGCACTCAATTATTTGATCCAAGGAAAGAAAAGAAAACATTTGAAGAGGCAAGAAAATAATTTGGAAGAGATCATGCTTCTTCATCAAAGACACAACCAGAAGTGTGAGAATGTGGAATGCCTCTAGTATTTTATCAGTCTGCTTCACCCGGAGAAGGAAAAGAGGTAAGAAAGATCATGGAATTCTTATGTACTTGCATTAATTTGATTAAGGATGAAAGAGTTGTACAAGAACTACAAAATTTGATCAGACAGTATGAGATAGACAAGATAGACCCCCTTTTGAATAGAGTAGTACATCAAGTATCTATAAAGAGAAGGAAAAATAAGGAACTACACCTTAATGCTCAGATTGGAGATTATGATATAGACTCTGTGGTCTTTGACTTAGGGTCAGAAGACAATGTTATGATGAAGCAGACCTGGGCCCTGATGGGAAAACCTAAGTTGATTTACTCCCCTATCAGGCTCAGGATGGCTAATTAGCAGGCAGTAAGCCCCTTTGGAAGACTGGAGCATGTCCTTGTGGACATCGAAGGGGTAAGGACATTTGTGGACTTCAAGGTGATTGAGATAGCTGATGATAATTTTCCTTATCCTATGTTGTTAGGAATTGATTGGGCTTTCAATAATTCTACTGTGGTTGATATAAAGAAAAGAAGAATGACATTTGAAGGTGATGGCCTTAGGTTCATTGCACCTCTTGATCCCGATGAAGGTTGTAGATATAAAGAACCCATTAGAGAAGAGGATCATGCTTATGAACTAGAGAATATATATAAATTGACAGCGAGATAGCAGGATTACATCAATCCTACAAAAGATGGGAATTTAAATTGGCAAAGTGACAGTGCATGCTCATTAGATTTGGAAGAAGCATTAGAGAACTAGCAGAACAAAATGTTAGAAGTCTCTATGCAGAGATGTGCTAGATTGACCAGGCAAGTTCATTAGATTAGCACAAAAGTAAGTAATCTGCCCACCTTTGACAATTTAAATCATTTAGAAACTTTCTTATTGGAATTTGAAGAATTTGTACTAGTACAGCAAAAGATTTTGGCACTGGATGAGGCCTTGAAAGAAACTCCAGCAAGATGGTGGGGACACACAAGAAGAACATCATGGACTAGGTGCAATGTTGCACTTTGATGACAGTGCACTTTTCAGACCAAGTAGAAGGGTACGAGGTTAGATACATAGGTCAAAGCTCCCCAAAGGACCATGTGTGAATTTGTGAGGAGGCCTGGAGAAGCATTCCTCAATATTAGTGGGTGTATAAATTCATTAACACTTTGGACACAACCCCTATCAATTGGTATCTTCAATCAAAGGTGTGCCTCACCATTGCAGATTGGCACGGTATGACTCAGAACTTTGTAGCTGCATTTGTATTTGAAATTCAATACCCTACAGTGGATCAATATTTACAAATTGTAAGACAGAGGATCTTTGAGGAGGCACCTACCCACCCTGTTGAGAAAGAAGAGGATGAATGGACTGCACCTCTTCAGATATTGAAAGGTTGTTACAATATCAATTTTGATGAAGACGATGATCCTAGGAATGTGAACATCACAGAAATAGAAGGACAAAGAGACATAGAAGGACCAAGAGTCGAACTACATTTTATTGAAAAAACAATCAAAATTGAGAAAGTTAACATTGGAACAGAGCAAGCACCTAAGCTCGCAAACATTGGAGATTATTGGAATGATGCCACTATTGACAAGATCATTGAATTACTGCATGAATACCAGGACTTGCTTCCAACCAAGTTCATTGATATGAAGGTCATTAAAGGGCCCATGGGAGAGATGAAGATCCCCTTGAAACTATATGCAAGGCCATTCAAGTAGAGACCCTACAGATTGAATCCCAAATATAAGCAGAAAGTCAAGATTGAGCTAGACAGAATGTTGGAAGCAGGAATCATAGAACCTGTTGAAGAGTCGTAATGGATTAGCCCTATGGTGGTTCAAGATAAGAAAACAGGAGAGCTCAGAATCTGTGTAGACTTGAGGAAACTGAATGATGCATGCTTACATGATCCATTCCCTACACCATTTACTGACGAAGTGTTAGATAATGTAAGAGGATAGGAAGTTTACTCTTTCACAGATGGATTTCCAGGTTATCACCAGATTAGGATTGCCAAGGAAGATCACCATAAGACCACATTTGAAACAGAATGGGGATCCTACCAGTACAAAGTGATGCCTTTTGGATTGAAGAATGCACCAGCCACATTTTCTAGGGTGGTGGTCAAAGCATTCAAGGAATTTTTACATAAATTTTTGGAAGCATATTTTGATGATTGGATTGTTTTTAACTTATTACAAAATCATATTGAATGTTTATGACTAATGTTGGATAAGTGCAGAAAATGTTAGATTTCCTTGAACCTGAAGAAGTGCATCTTCTTTTCACCCTTTAGAGTGTTGTTAGGCCATACTGTGTGTAAATAGGGGTTATTGATAGATCCATCTAAGATTTCCATTATTGTTGATCTACCCCCTCCTACTTCAGTTAGACAGTTGCACACTGCGTTGGGACATACTAGATACTACAAAAAGTTCATTAAAGGATATGCACAGATTACAGCACCCATGGAGAAGCTTTTGAAGAAATATTGTCAATTTCAATGGACAGAAGAATTCCAGCAGAGCTTCAACACACTGAAACAGAAAATGGTCACTACATCTATCATGGTTTTCCCGAATTGGAATAAGGAATTTCATGTACATGTTGATGCATCATATATTGCATTGGGAGCAGTGCTAGCACAACTAGGAGCAGGAGATATTGACCATCCATTATCCTTTGCTAGCAGGAATCTCTCAACAGCTGAGATAAATTACACTACCACTAAGAGAAAAGGTTTAGCCATGGTGTATGCGCTACAGAATTTTCATCACTACTTGTTGGGACGACACTTTAAGATGTTTATTGATCAATCTGCATTGAAATACCTAGTCAAAAATCCAGTGTTGGGGGGAATACTATGCAAATGGCTTCTGTTATTCCAAGAATATGATTTCGAGATCATGCTCAAGCTAGGGAGAATGAATAAGGGACCTAGCCACTTGTCTAGGTTAGAACATGGAGAGGAACCTACTAGCTTGGAGGATACACTACCATATGCATAGTTTTTGACCATCAGAAAGGTTTATGATCACTTCGTCGAGATAGTCCATTTCATGTCAACAGGAATGGCACCTCACGAATATACAATCATTCAAAAGAAATAGCTCATAGTTCGTGGTGCATATTTTGTTGGCATGATTTACAGGTAGTGTATGCTTGTCATTGATGGCAAATACAACAGCGATGATGGATTGAGTACAACAACGATGATCAGTAACGCAGTGATAATCGGGGAAGAGCAGCAACCGTGATCGTTGGATCAATAATTCAGAATTCCTGATGGTTGTCATCTCTCAATGTAGACAAGAAGAGCATGTTGAAGAGGAGGATAGATCTTAGGAATTAAATCCAAGCACGGGATCTGACCATCATCGGATCAAGGAGAACCTACACATTCTTTTAAGTGCAAGGAGTAGCAGGATCACAAAATCCCGAAAGAAGGAGGACCATCCATCATTAGGGAGGACACGTGGGGAAAGATCGTCAATTTGTTGACTGGAGAGTCAAAGGAACGGGGTTCCCTAACCTCTTGAAATCGCGATATGCAAAATCATGACTTAATTTGAGCCGTCAGATCAAGGTTTTATCTGGACCATTGATCCCAATCCATTTCGTAGTTTCGCGGATCGAGATTTGGAGATGTCAAAGAATAATAACCACAAGAATCCTGAAATTGTGATATGCAGAATCATGACTTAATATGAGCCGTCAAATCAAGGTTTGATCTGGACCATTGATCCCAGTCCATTTCAGAGTTTCGTGGATCGAGAGTTGGAGATGTCAAAGAATAATAACCACAAGAATCCCGAAATTGTGATATGCAGAATCATGAATTAATATGAGCCATCATATCAAGGTTTGATCTGGACCATTGATCCCAGTCCATTTCGGATTTTTGTGGATCGAGAGTTGGAGATATCAAAGAATAATAACCATAGGAATCCAGAAATCGCGATATGCAAAATCATGACTTAATCACAGCCGTCAGATCAATATGAGATCTGGACCATTGATCCGACCCCATTTCAGAGTTTCATGGATCGGGACATTGTAGTGACAAGAACACTGAACATCAAGAATGTCGAAATTGCGAAATGCGAAATCGTGAAATGATCTGAGCCGTCATATTAAGTGTTGATCGAGACCGTTGATCCCATGCCATTTCAGGGTTTCGAGGATCGTGACTTGGAGAGTTGAGATGACCATCTCTAGATTCATGAAATGAAAAATCGTGAAAGCGCCTTATGCATAAGGCTATGGTCACAACCCTTGCTCACATCAACGAGAGATGGAGGAAAGAGATAGAGAAACCAAGATCCTTTTCAGGGATCGTGACTGGGAATGTCGAGACACATGGTCACATGAATGTCGAATTATCGAATGCCAAAATGCCAAAATGAATGCAAGATCCCATGGAATCAATCCAATGGTGCAGGTGAATTTTAACAAGATCGGAGGGCTACTATAGCACGACACAGTGTAACTGCCAGAAACCACTGATGGTTTCTACCAAAGGACTCAAAGACACTTCGGGATGATTGACAGAGGAGGTGAAGAGTCTCTGGGAATCTTCAAGAGGGATGAAGATGTTGGTGGAGGTGATTGACAGCTAGATGATCATTGAGGCTTGTAACTGGAACAGAGAAGGTGAGCTCGACTGTCACAGAGAAGGCAAAGAGTCTCAAACTGCCAGAGAGGCTGAGGAATCTCAGCAGAACACCCATTGATGTTGAACGCGTGGTGGGAACCACTAGAGAAGCTGAAGAGTTGCGATGATCAGGAAAAATCACTTGAGATGTACATGAGATTTGTGGGGGTGTGAGCATGCAGAGGCATGGAAAATATTGCATGCACAAGAAGCACAGGGACTATAAGAATGTGGAACAAATAAGAGATTAGAGTTTTTGTCATGGGGAAGGATTCAAGTGTGAGCAAGGAGGCAGAGCGCAGGGGAAGAAATGCACAGTAGAGGAAGGTTGCATTGTGTTGGTTGTGGAGCCTGATTATCTTCCTTATTTAGAGGTCTTTTACTTTCAATCGTGTTTATACCCCATGAAGTATTTACACCCTAGAAGTATATACACTCTTCCATGCGAGGGAGTGCAGAGGGGGGGTACCCCCTCTGCGGGGTCCGAGGGGGCTATCCCCCTAGCTGGGGGGTCTAGGGGAAAGCAGGCCCCCAGCGAGGGTTCGAGGGCAAAGCCCCCGAAGAAAAAATTGCCTTGTAAAAGTATATTGTAATTTCATTGTAAATCTGGACCGTTCATTATAAGGTCACAGATCTAACGATAGAGATTATGTTAGGGTTTTTTTCCCTAGAAGGCAACCCTCTTTTATGAGGGAAATGTATTGCAGCTATGTAGGTGGGAAAGTATTGTATTCTGAGAGAGGAGACTGTGAGAGAAAGAAGAGGAAGTTACAACGGGTTTTGTTGTAGGTTGTATCCCTTCATTTTGCTGGATAATAATAAATAAAGGACTTGGAAATTTCTCTGGTGGACGTAGCCCACACTAGGTGAACCACATAAATCTGTGTCTCTCTTGTATTGTGTATCTTCTGTGTTTTATTTCCGAATTTGTTTTATTTTATTTCTCTGTGGTCCTGATTTTCTAACAATTGGTATCAGAGCATAAGGTAACTTGCAGGAAAAGAGGGTTCCTGGTTCGAGTTAGAGCAATGTCGGAAGATGGAAATTTTAGGGTCAAGAAATTTAATGGCCAAAACTACCAGTTATGGAAGATGCAGATAGAAGATTATTTGTATCAGAAGGATCTATTCCTACCATTGAGCAGAGTAGCAAAGAAGTCGGCAACCATCAAGGATGAAGAATGGGAGATTCTTGAAAGAAAGTGTTATAACCCTAAATTGCACCACACATGCTTACCTGGCATCAGGCCAACTCATATCCCTTCATTGCCAAAAACTCTGCTGAACAACTCTTTGGAAATACTCTTGTGTCAAGGCCCACATGCCCTAACTCATTATTGCATGTGTGTGCATGCTGGCTGGCTCACTACAACCCGCGTTTACCTAACAAAGCACGAAAAAAGGAAAGTTGTCGACGAAACAAAAAGCTATGGGTCAGTTAACTGAAACTCCCAGCCATGCATGGCCAAGGGTTCGTCCAAAACCCTAGCTCCTTCTAGCCTATAAAAGAAGAGGTAGGGGTACCATTTGAAGAAGGAAAAAATATAGTGAAGAAACTCTACCCATTTACACAATCCATTGTCCCAACCCTTTATCCTTTCCTCATGCCAAAGGACATTTAACGCAAAGTAGTTGGAGGACAGAAGAAGAGGAGCCCAGGATCAGGATCAAGGAGCGGTGGTCGGTCTCGACTTTGATTGTAAGTTGATTCATTTTTTAAATAATAAAAGAATACTTTTCCCGTCCCAATGCATGAGTTATCTATGGTTTGGTTAATTTATGCTTAATTTCTAACCCTCGAGTAGAGAATTAGCATGCATGCATAGTTGTTTGTCTTGATTGTAGGTCATCTTTGGAAGGAGCAGCGCAAGCAAGTGGTCAAAGCGCAATGGAGGATCTACACCGAACACCAGTAACAAGGTTAGTAGTTCCTTTCCATGCATGTATTGTGAAAGAGGGGTTTAAGTTTTGGGTGGTAGGTTAAAAAGTAATTTCTTTACAGTCAAAATATGCATGCAAGTCTGACCCTAGTTTTCTAGTCCGTAGGGTATTTTTCCCAACAATAGAATTGGCGATCATACTGGGGATAATACTCTTTAGGGTTTCTAGATTTCTTTAAAGTTTTTGGGTAGTTTAAATAATAGGTGTTATGTTTTTCTTTGCCTGTCTTTTTCTGTTAGGTTTGAGCTAGCAGGGAGCCTGGTTCTTCATACCATTTTTCCCTGACTTTTGCTTGACGGTAGTTGTCGGGACACACAGAGGTACAAGCAGCCTGCAGAAGGCCTACACTCGTGTACCCGTGCCCTATCCTCTTATAGCCCGCATGTGAATGCTAGTTGTAGGGATAAAAGTAGCGTGTAGGAGTTCAAAGAACTTTAGAGGAAGTCCACCTCTTCCCTATCAGAATTATACATTCTCAGGGGGTTTTCTGGAATCATGTCTGAGTCTTGCTGGTTCACAGTCCTATCTCACATTATTTTTTTATTTTTATTTTTTATTTTTTTGCTTTGTTATTCCTTGCATTATTTTTTCTTTTCTGTTAGAAAAAGCATCCAAGCCTTTAAGGGACCCTAATTATCAATACCAGAGGCCTCTTCCTGGTCTAGACTGCCTGTTTTTATTTGTCTTAGAATTTATACATACATGTGGCCTGTGCAAGGTTAGCCCGCGTGTACACGCTTCTTGTTTTAGCTCAACACGCATTTTCATGTGTGTTGTTTTAGTGACAATAGCGTGCTTGTCAGGATACTTTTTAATCAGGGTGGGACAGTCACCCTCTCCTTTGATGAGAAGTATTCCTCTCAGGTGTTTGAGTCTAGGGTTGAACAGTCAGTAGGTTAGGGCCTCTTACCCTTAGCCTGCTTTTTCTCAGTTGATAGTTGACAGAAAATATAAAAAGAAAATTTTGCTTTATGGTTTTTAGACAAGCATAAGAGTCTTTGTTTTCTTGATTTCCATTGTGTGTCCTTACTTTGATTCTTTGCGATCTGCTCTTTGAGCCAGAATTTTTTTTTCTTGGTTTTGTGCTTGTCGGTATTTTCCCTTTGTTGCTTTATTAGCACTTAAATAAAAAAAAATCTCTTTTCATTTTCTTCTTTGTTTGAAGAGTGTGTTTCTGCATCATTATCTAGGGAGAAGTWTTTTTTTTCGTAAKTTTTTGCAATGCATTTAGAGCATAAGTAGCTCRTAGTCGAGCGAAATTTMTTTATGATTGCTACATAAAATCTTAGAAAAATTGAAAAGGAAAAGAAATCTTTCTTTGTGAAAAGTTGTTGAGATTTTKCATTTAGTAAAAGTCTTTTGTTTCCATCTTTTTTTATTCGTTTTTTCTTTCATCTTTACACATCATCAATTTCACCTTCATACCCCATGAYGTCARAAAACCCATAAAAGAAACGCTAATTTAAAATCTATTAGACTTTTTGTTTGTAGGGTTCACAAACTAGTTCAAGACTAGGGCCTTGGATTAGGTTGGAGAGGAAACTCTCCAAGGCCATTCAAAACCAAACATTGGAGYCTGCGATAGGGAGTGTCTAAGTCCATTTTCRTGGAATTTATCYRGGACCCCCCTCTAAAACAGGGGATAAAMACGAGGTCGCATGCGGAAAGGTAGCGGAGATAACCCCTCCAAAGYTGGACCAATCATAGTGGAGAACACATATYGAGGGMTTTTTTTRGGATTCTGTCATTTGCATTTGCCAYGGGCCTTCATGGGTCTCGAATMCATTCGAGGTCMTCATTTGTCTTCTGGACCATTTTCTCTCGATACCCCTGACAGGTTTCGGGCTTGATACCCTRCTCATTGTGGTCTACCTGACTTCCGACTGTACCTGCCTGGTGACTGTTCACGTGTTGGMAACTTAGTTGCCAATCTTTTTAGGGACATACACAGGTGACTGTGGGGGTATACCRCGATACCTAGGAYAGACATYGGGCCATGCTTTGCAGAGTATACCTGGAGGGTGCTTCCGTGTTYGAGTTGCACTTGCACCGGTAAGTTTCTCTAGTGTTGGTTGTTGTAACTGTTCTTCCAAATAATTTAGTGATTGCTTGTCTTATCTCTTAGGGGATTATTTTTAGTGTGTGTTACTTTTTGAATGTGTAGAATACCTTAGCATGTCTTGGATCTTCTCACACAGTGGAGGATCCTGAGCTCTGCCGGTCACGAAGGCTTCTGGGCCTGCCGCCGATTACACTGGAGCCACCCCCGCCACCATTAAGGCAGAAGCTAGACCAACAAGGGTCTTTCGAAGCAACCGGGTTACAAACCTTTGTTCCTGAACAACTCCTAGAGGAATCAACCACCGCTCTTGGCTCATTTGAAACCCCAACCACTGATACCTGGCCACAGGTTATTGTACCAATCCAATTTTATGAACGCCTGTCAGTGCCTCACACAGCTATGGAAACAAATGTTGTTACTTCTTCTGGGAATTCTTCCATTCCCACCACAGGAGAATCATCTCCTAACTTACCGTCATCAGTCCAAGCCGCCATGGTCTCAGCCGCAACTACGTCGCACAATGGACTGACCCCGTCTATGGCAGCG
This sequence comes from Picea glauca, assembly GCA_000966675.3. Taxonomy (NCBI): domain Eukaryota; kingdom Viridiplantae; phylum Streptophyta; class Pinopsida; order Pinales; family Pinaceae; genus Picea; species Picea glauca. The sequence continues at coordinate 14,780 of JZKD02S0094080.1, read as the reverse complement.
GCCACAACCCCCTTCACACCTAGTGCGACAGGCCCTCCGTTCTCATACGGTATGCCTAGTTTAGGTACAAGTCCTGCACTCACTCACTCCACTTTACAGACTTTGGGTCTGGGGGCAGGGAACTCTAACGCTCCTCTGCAATGTCAACTTGGGGGAAATCCTATCCCTTTTAACACTTTTCCTTACGCTAGAGGTCATATCCCTCCCTCATCCCCTTCGCTTGGTGGTCCACATTAGTAGTCTGTCGGGCAACCTGTACACACTAGTTTATTTGGAGCTAGGAGTCAAGGAACACCTGCGCACAGTATGTCAGTAGGTTCATCACTATTTTTTTGGAATGGGATGTTTGGTAATAGCCCTTTCTCATCCACCGCTTTCCCGTCTGGGGGCAATCCCATTTTTGGATAGTCTACTCCGATGCAGGGTACTATTCCTGCGCCGGGGGAACATATAGCAAGACCTTGGAATTCAGGACAAGGATCCGTTCCCTCCTCTGGAATGTCGTTCTGGGGTAATTCTTTCCACATTCAATGGAACCCCAAACAAACTACTATGCCTCTCCCATCAGGACTGGCGTGGGGTAATCCTTCCCAAAGTCCTTCGAACACGATGCATGCCCAACATCCTATGTCCTTTATGGGAAATCAGCCAATGATATCTCTACAGATGCAAAATCCTTATGCTAGTCAGGGCCATGGTTTCTACCAAAATCCTGGCCAACAGCCAAAATTTTCCTGGCAACCTAGTGCCAATCAAACTCCAGGACCCTTTTTCCTAAGTTATCAGCAACAACCCAAATTCCCATTCCTGGCGACGTTACACTTGCCATATTTGACAAGGTTGTTAAATGATCCTATTTGTCACGATCCACATTGGCCTCCTATGCCAATGAAGTTGCCTTTGGACATTCCAAAGTTCGAGGCCAAGCCTAACGAAGATCTAGGTGATCATGTGACTACTTTCCATCTTTGGTGTTCATCTAACTCATTGAAAGATGACTTTGTACAGTTGCGATTGTTTCAACGCACTCTTATTGGGAGTGCCGCGAAATGGTACATTGAGCTCAATCACTCAAGATACTCTTCTTTTGGTGAACTGGCGATGGCCTTCCTTAACCATTTCCAGTTACTTGTGAGATATGACGCTGGCACAGAGTTGCTCGCCAATTTTGAACAGAAAACAGTGGACCATATCTCTGATCATATCTGAGAGTGGAGACGTCGGAAGAGTCTAATCAAAGTACCAGTCCCACCAGCATTCCTACTTAAGTGGTTCCTTAAGTCTCTAGTCCCACAATTATCCAAAGATGTCGCGACTTTCATAGTTTTCTCCGAAGAAGATGCCATCATGAGGGCTCAACAGTTTGAGCTCATCTATTCTCAGTCTGGTTTATTATACAACATCCTGCCGGATGCACCACGATCGATACTGGATAAGACTAGACAGAGAGCTGGACCACATACCGATGGTATTGTTGGTTCAGCACAAATCAAGCCCACTGAGCAATTGACAAAACAATTGCAACAATTATCTATACAACATTCAATGGCCAGCCAGACTACTGCTTTGGCTGCTCCTCCTACCCAAACGTCGGAACTACACTCCATGCAGTCGACTAACCCAAAGGCCACCCAACAGCCTAAAGGGAAGAAAAACCAATGAAAGAAGGGTAAGGGGGATAAAAAACCCACTGATAATGTTGGCGGGGACACCACAGAAAAACGGAAGGCGAGGTATCCATGCAACTTGTGTGCGGAAGACCACCCGACCCATCTTTGTCCTTGACTTGTAGAGGCCCAAAATTTTGTCACACAGCAACAATAGGCAATGTTGACTAATCCCTTTCAACATGGGCAAAATTTAACTCAAGCCTCTACAAGTGTCGAAGGGGGTAGCCAAGAAACCTGCCCTCCTACAAACAATCCCTCATCCATGAACGTATATATGGTTAGGGGTGATGCTTTCATAACGACTAGAGCACATGACTATAGTAAACCAAGTTCTTCTGAGAAGGGTAAAGAAGCTGAGCTCCCATCTCTTCCTCTACAGATCGAGAAGACATTGGGAGAAACAATGACATGCATTCCAAAGGGTGCAATTAAGAAAGCTTCTCACAACCCAAACGCAAGCATCTCCCATAATTACTCTGTGGTGGAGGATTTATCACAAACCCCTTGTGCGATGTCTACTTTGGAGGTCCTCCAAAGTTTCCCTGCCCAGAGGAAAGCCTTGTTAACTTCTTTGGGCTCTACTGAGACTTATAATCTGGGTACCATCATGTTAGATACAACTGACTTAAAACCTTGTCTGCCTTACCACATAGCGTTTCAGATAGTAGTGACTCATCCCACGAAAACGTTTACATGGAATATCTTTTGCACGGTGGTCGACGAGGGTGCCTCGACATGCGTTATGTCGTTAGCATGTTGGAAGGACATCGTCCAGCCCGCTTTGTCTCCATCACCTACTCTCCTCACTTCTTTCGACGGTTTTTCTTTTCAACCACATGGCATCGGTCCTTCTTTGCCTATGCAGTTAGGAGGGAAAACTATGTGTATCGAGGTAGAGGTAGTCGATGCTCCGCTTGACTATAATCTCTTGTTAGGATGGAATTGGACTTATGCTATGCAAGCTGTGGTTTCTACAGTTTTCCGAGTCTTGTTGTTTCCACATGAGGGTCAGATAGTGACCATCGATCAATTGTCCTTCTCTAGACCTGGCCCAGCCTTGGGGGAATCCACGGTCCCCATGATTGATAATCCTCAACCAGGTGTCGTTAACATAGGAGTTGGTTTGTGCCCATCCTTGATGGGTACCTTCAATTACCCACCTCCTCATGATGATGTCAAATTTATATCTAATTACCATAAGGTTGAGATTTTTCAAGTTTCGTCGTTCCTCATGACTTACTTTGAGGATCCTTGGATTCTTCGTTCCCCATCAGCCACAATGGATGAGACAGGGCACTCTGGCATGTCCATGCCCTTGTCAGTCGCTGAAGTTGCATACCCTTTAGTCGAGCAAGTTTCAGCTAACCCTGATCTGACTCCTGCACAAGAGTTAGATCCACTTCTAGAGCCTATTTGGGCTCAAGGTTCTCTTGCTAACATTGATTTGTTAAACTTAGTCTTGCCTTCTGACAAAGCAATAATCGAAGCAATGACTAGTCCGGACAAACCTTGGGAAGATCTTCATCACAGATCATACTTTCTCCCTGAGTTAAGCCAAATCCAAGAATGAGAATTCACCATTACCATGATGAGAGATCAACCATGTCCTATTAACCCCTTAGCTACATAGGAAATTTATGTTGAGGCCAATATGGTGACTATCACTGAAACCATACCCATCAACATCTCCCAAAACCCTGGCATTGTGGAGAATGTCTTTGTCGGAGCAGATTGTTCCCCTAAAGAGATTCAAATTTACACAGATCTTTTCAAATAATTCTACGATGTTTTTGCCTAGTCTTATGAGGAAATGCCAGGTATTGATCCAAAAATAGTTGAACATGAAATCACAACGTATCCTGATGCCAATCCTATTCGACAAAAACTTTGTCCAGTCAATCCTAAGAAATCAGCAGCCATCAAGATTGAGGTTGAGAAATTTCTAAAGGAAGGTTTCATTTATCCGATTCATTTGACCCAATGGGTGTTAAACCCTGTGCCAGTCAATAAGAAACAAGGCACTATTCATGTATGTACTGATTTCTGTGATTTGAACAAGGCATGTCCCAAAGATAATTTTCCAACACCATTCATTTACCAAATCATTTATGAATGTGCTAGTTGTGAAGCCTTTTCGTTCATGGATGGTTTTTCGGGATATAATCAAATCCAAATCAAACCTGAAGACCAACACAAAATGGCATCCATTTGTCCATGGGGTACATTCGCCTATCATAGGATGCCTTTTGGCCTTAAAAATATTGGAGCCACATTCTAGCGAGCCATGTCTTTTGCGTTTCATGACCTCAAACATATAGTTGAGGCCTATCTAGATGATTTAGCATCACACTCTCGCAAGAGAAAGGATCATCCCATGCACCTTAGACTAATCTTCGAACGCTGTCGCTACTTCAGGATTCACTTGAATCCAAACAAGTGCAGCTTCTGCGTAACGTTAGGACATTTGTTAGGTTTCATCGTGTCAACAACAGGGATCATGGTCGATCCTCTTAAGGTGGAGGCAATAATCTAGTTGCCCCCCCCACGCACAATCTTACAACTTCAAAGTTTACAAGGCAAGGTGAAATTCTTATGATGCTTCATCGCCAACTATGTCAAAATCACCAAGGGCTTTATGCATTTACTAAAGAAATACGTTCCCTTTTTCTGGGACAAAGCCACTTGATGCTCTTTCGTCACATTAAAACACGCCCTCACAATAGCACCTCTGCTACGGCCACCTAATTATAACAAATATTTCTTATTATATCTGGCTGTCGCAGAGTCAACCATAGGCATGGTTTTAGTTCAAGAAGATGATTCATTTTCAAAATACGTGATCTATTACCTGAGCCAAGGCCTCGTAGGACCGGAACTTAATTATTCCCATCTCGAAAAACTTGCATTGGCAGCCCTTCATGCTGTTCAATGGTTCTGTCACTATGTTCTGTTTCGCAAGACCACCTTCATTGTTTTCATGAATCCATTCCAGTACATGTTGACACGATGAGTTATAGGAGGAAAAATCAGTAGGTGGATGGTCATCCTCGAATAATTTGACTTAGACTTAATTTCAGCAAAGTCCAAGAAGTCATTGGTCTTCGCAGAACTTATTTCGGAACTTCCGGTTGAGTCAGGTGACGTTGTGCCTAAGGAGTCACCTATCCGGGGGGATATGTTTTTGATTGAATCTTCAGACCCCTGGTACGGAGATATACTTATCTATCTCTAGACTTTGAAGTGCCCCACCTCTGCTTCTCGTGACGAGCGTCGACGGATACGCCATCAGGCTAAGAATTATCTCATACTCAATGATACATTGTATCAGAGAGGTGTAGACTGCATCTTGTGTCAATGTCTCACTCATGAGGAGGCCATCATAGTGCTCAATAATTTCCATACTGTATCGTGTGGTGATCATTTATCTGGGTTGGCCACAGTCCAAAAGATTTTACAAGCAGGTTACTTATGGTCCACACTTATCAAAGATTGTATCGAATCGGTCAAGAAGTGCCATCCGTGCCAAATCTTTTCTCAGAAGATGAGGGCACATCCCACTCCTATGTTTCCTGTCATCACAGTTGGTCCCTTCACTAAGTGGGGGATTGATTACACTACATGCAACCCCCCGTCATCAAGGGGGCACCGCTATATCATCGTAGTTGTTGACTACTTCACTAAGTGGTTCGAGGCTATGCCAACATTTAAAGATGATGGAGAGACTACAACTCTCTTCTTATTCAATCAAATCATAGCGAGGTTCGGCGTCCCAAGAGAGATTTTCACTGACCATGGAAGTCACTTTCAAAAACAAATGATGACCGAATTAACATCAAATCTTGGGTTACGGCAAGAAAATTCATCACCTTACTATCCCCAAGCCAATGGGCAAGTGGAAGATGTAAAGAAAACTCTTAAGACGATTCTACAACGCACTATCAATTTAGCCAAGTCAAATTGTCATTTGATGTTATACTCGTCATTATGGGCTTATCGAACATTTGTTAAGACTGCAACCGGTTTCTCACCTTCCCAACTCATTTACGGGCTGGAGACAATCTTTCCCATCGAATGTCAAATCCCCTCTCTGAAATTGGCAGTACAGTTTTTTCCAGACACTTCTCCACTTGAAGAACGGTTAGTATACCTTGAGCAACTAGATGAGCAGCATCACGATGCGGCCCTAGACAATGAGGCTCACAAACATAACGTCAAGTGTCAATATGATAGGTTCGTTCATCCTCGGATTTTCTCTGAAGGTGACCTTGTCCTGGTCTATGACCAAGACAAGGACCCCCTGGGGGTAGGAAAGTTTAAACCCATGT
>JZKD02S0094058.1:7323-24876 GCA_000966675.3 Picea glauca | reverse complement strand
TCTTCATGAAATTTTGTAAAGAGAATGACTCTTTGATGAATTGGAATGAAATAAAGGATTTCTTTATGTCTCATCTGTCTTGATTGTCATCTTGGTGTCTTTACTTCTATCTCTACATCTATTTTAGCAACCATTATATTCAGAAAATCATATTAATAATGAATTTTCCAGCAAGCTTTTATTTGTAAAAAGATTAGCCTAAGCACTTGTAATCAATACTTGTGAGTTAGGATATCAATTTTGATGGCTATAAACATAGGGTGACATTCCCCCCTATTTGTTTTTAGCCAAGAAGAATACTAAAATGCTTGAGTAAGATCATTTCATATATTTTCCTCAACACCTCTGATATCCTATACAATTATATGCCCAAAGTAATAATAACACTGTGAGGTATAGATTCATATATAGCATGATGTTTCAACAAGTAAGCTTGGCCTAAAAGAACATCACAAACTTCAAGGGGGGGGGATATCACACAATACCTCATCCTTGAAGGGCTTGAAGTTGTAGGACAGGTGACACTATTGGTTGATGCAAATATCTCTCCCTTAGTGGAGCCACCCAATGGTGTAAGGCTGTTGATGTGGTGTTGTTAGGTCCAACTGTTTGGCGACCTCTATTGAGATGATGTTCTTTTGACTTCCTCTATTGACAATGAAGTGTAGCAGAACACCCTTCACCCACATCTGCGAATGAAAAAGGCGCTCACATTCCTTTGGTTCTTCGAGTTCACTTGGCTGGACCTTGGTGGTAGCGACGGTGGCATTGGGTTCCACCTCAATGATCTGCTTCCCCTTGTCTGGTTCTAATTCTATGTTGAAACCCGCACTTGACTTCGAGGCTTTCAACTCAGCCACCAATGACTGCTTTGAGCGACATTCATCAATGTTATACTAGGGGCTTTTATGGAATTCACACCACTTTTCTGTGTCTTTCTTAGTTTTCCCATTACCCTTCTTTATTTGCGGCTTGGACTTGTTTTTCTGTGGTGGTCCATCCTTGCTTTGCCCTTTGTTCTATGGATTGGGCTACCTTTTCCTTGCTTTTGTTGTGAGGAATTGACAGATCCGAACTCTCACTTATTCTATTTAAATTTTTGCTTGATTTTGATGGCATATCGATAAGCTGCGCACAGTGACGAGATGTTTAGAAACTCTATTTTGTTTTGGATGTATTGATGAAGACCATCGTGTTACTTTAGCACTAGGTGTCTTTCAGACTCTTTGATACCCAGCTCAGTGCGCAAGATATGGAAGACATCTGTGAACTCCAACACTATTTGGTCCCTTTCCTACTACAACGTGATCCATTTTGTATATTGGTCATCGTAGCTTCCAAAAGGATAATATTGTTCCTTAATAACATCCCTGAAAGAACCCCAAATGGTTACAACTTCAAACATTGCATATTCTTCCGTGGCCTTTTTCTCATAGTATGTTTCCCACTAATCCTTGACATGGGGGACAACCTTAAGGAGCACATGGGTGATCTTTTCTATATCAAAAAAATTATGGGCAGAAAAATACCCTTCAAGGAGATTCAACCATTTATCTAGATAATTTGCATCTATTTGAACTTCAAATACAAGAATATCAAAACTAACTTGTACCTTGAAGGGGGTGACGTCTCCAAAGTGGCCTCTTGATGGAGATGCGTCGACTGTTGGTAGTCATCGAAGGATCTAGGGAAAATTATCCATCATCTCGTTCCTTTGTTGTGTGAGGGCTTCCTCGAGCAACAATTTAATAGGATTTGCTACTCCATCGTTTGTCTTTTCTTCCACCATGGGGGGTTATCGGGGTCGATGAGGATGGTCCTACAAAGGATCAAATAGTTTGATTCCCAACTCCTTATACCCTGACCTCATCAGGGACATGCACAAAGAAACATATAAAGAGCACACCGCTCTAATGCCACTAATCCAAATTTATAAATGGAACGAAATGAAATACAAAGTTATAACAAAAACACAAAGATACAACGAAACTTGACTTCTATTAACAAATGAAATGTGTTGAATTGTAAAAAATGCAGAATGAAACAAACTTGCTTGAATGGTGGTAGTTGATCTCTAAGAAGAGATGTGATGGTTATGTGCATTCCCCAAAGTGCATTACAATGAGGCCGAAAGGCTTTTTTATCATAAATAAGCTATGAGGAAACCCTAAACATCCCAAGACCTAACCCTAAGAGATGAAACGCCGAAAGGTTGTGGACCTCGATGGGGTTAGTTGGTACGCCAACTTCTCAGGGTCGTAACTTTTGCATACGATTTATGTTTGGCACGCTCGATATCCCGTTGGAAAGGTCTAGCTGAGAAGTACAAATTTCAATCGGCCTAGACCATGCCTTTGTTTATCATTTGAGTGCTTTCGCGCTCAAAAAACATTGTTTAGGGCCACAAAACGACCCCGGAAGTTTGAGACTCAAAAAAGTGTACAAAAACTCCCAAAATGGAAAATTGTGCTTTGAGCACGTGGAATAGGTGGGTGGCCACCTATATACACCTGGATAAAACCATAAGAATTGAAACAAGAAGTTCCTAATCCTTTCAAGTACCTTGTTTAGAATATGGGATAGTGACTGCCAAAAGCCCATATTCACCTCTAAGACATATTTAACCAATGCAAGTCTCCTACTCGTTGATGACCACTTGTTACACCAAAGATCGATGTGAGACTCAATTTTTTCTACCATCCATCCCTAGTACCACTTTTCAAACGCATTAGGCTTCAGGATGTAGCCAAGATATTGCAACCCCCGCGTGAAATCCTTATTCTAAAAGGGATAAATTATGTATAAACTTTGAACTCTCTTCTCTTCCAAAGCATTGAGGGAAACATAAGACTTGAGCTCATTTATAACCATACATGTAGCCAAACTAAATAAGTCTAGTATTTCTTAAATATGTTGCTTCTCTTAGGTTACCATTAGAAAAAAACAATACATCATCCACAAATAAAAGGTGAGATAAAGAAAGTGACCCACCAATATTTACCCATGTGATTACCCTTGCTTTATTAGTTGCTAGAATAGATCGACTTAAAGCCTCAACCACCAATAAAAATAATAGTGGGGAGAGAGGACACCTTTGCCTTAAACCCCTAAAAGGTTTGTTTTTTTTTTAATTTGAACCATTTATAAGAAGAGCAAACAAAACCGAAGAAACACAACCCATAACCCACTTGACTATATCCAAACTAAAGTCAACATGCAACAACATTAATCTAAAGTACAACCATGAAACCTAATCATATTATTTAGACTCAACCTTCAAGATCATTGCTAGGAGATTTTTACCTTGACTATATGTAACACTTCCTATACAAAACCAGTGGCCTAAAATATTTTCTATCTTTCCAGAAACCAAAACTACTCCTAGGAAATCACATCCAAAAATATCCTTTTGAGCCTCACTACTATAACTTTTGAACACATTTTACATAGACAATTAAACAATGAGATGGGCCTAAATTCCTCGAAGGATTCAATCTCATCTTATTTAGGAATCGTAGCCAAAAAAGTGGCATTGAATTCACTAAAAACTTTACCATGTTTCCTAACTTCTTCTACCACCCTCAAAAGGTCATCCCCGGTAAGTTAAAAAAAACTTAACACCATCAACCATCTATACGGTCTTGGATTCCCATCCTTCTTAAAAGAGCTCAAAACAATCATAAGCTCATCCTTAGAGGTGGCCTCCATCAATGTCTGAATATCCTCCTCATTTACAAATCACGGGAAATGTGGGGTTGGTTAATCTCAAGATCTCCTCATTGTTTTTCCTATTTGGTTCTATATAAATAGTCTTGTAATTTTGGACCCCCAAACTTGCAATGTTTAAAAAAATTCTCACTATCTCAGCTTCTTCATTCCTCATCTCCCGTATAGTATTAGTTTTATTTTTCCTTTGGTTAGCAAAGTGATGGAAAATTTTCATATTTTCATCACTTTTCTCGGTCCAAGTTGCCTTGCTTTTAACCTAATTTCCTCTTCCCTCCAAGCAAGAAGTTTCTTTTTATTTTTTCCCCATCTCTTCTAAAATATGATTTTGCTTCTCATATAAAAACCCTAACTTGTTGCTAGCACACATATCTAAGATTGTTTGCTCAACTTCTAACAGTTCCTTGTTCATTTTAACCTTCTACTCTACAACCCAAGCCATAACCACTCCCTTTATTTTTTTTAAAGACCTTCCAAATAGGTAGCTAGCAAACTCTCTATATTTAGAGTCACAAGAGCACCATTCCATTTTCACCAAAGATTGAAAGTCTTCATCATCCATCCAAGCATCATTTAATTTAAATAGGCTTCCCTACTTAACATCTAACCTTTCCAATTGAACTATAATTGGTGCATGATCAGAGATACCACTAGCTTCGACCCATGACCTTACTCTCTCCATTGATGAAAATAGGGCATCTAAATAAAAGAGACAATTGAGACTTTTAGATATTCCTGTATCATGTGCTCTATTGTTCCACTAGGTCAAACTAATCTTAATAGGATCCATATCAATTAAACATGTCACATCAATTTTATGTCTGAAGAAATATGTTTGTGTCACGCTAGTGATTATTCCCCAAATATTCGATCCAGATAAAGTAAAATTTAGGTCTCCTCCAATAATCACACAATCCTGCTTGATACAATCCAAAGATAAAAAATAATCCCAATAAGGCTACCTCATCTCACATGGGCCATAACAGTTAATCACAAAGATATTTAGACTTAGCTCCTTAATAAAGAGCTCAACCCAAATACCTAAATCAAGTAGGTTGGAGTTAGTTACTGAAATAGTATTGCGCCAAGCAATTAATAAAGCTCCAAACTTCCCAATTGAATCCAAAGACAAAAACTCTCAATCCTTCATAAACTTCTTTAATGGAGACACTATCATAGAGCCTTCCTTCATAGTCTCTTGCAACAAAACTACATTTGGTTTATACACCTCCACCAAACTGCCTAAGGCCAATCTTTTGGCTTTACTACCTAGATCCATAATATTAAGAGGGAGGACAATCATTTCAAAATTGTACCAATGCCAATCCATGCTCTAAGGACCCCACATAGTGTCTTATGTTTGCCTTGACTATTTTCCTTTTTTTCTTTCTCCCGAGCATGGAACAAATAAGATTCTCTCTTAATGGAAGAAGAGATAAAATCCAATGCAGCATCCATAACTAAACCTAACCCTCTTGTCCTTCCTCTAGAGTTTTGTGCCATGGGCCTTAGGGAATACCCTTTGGAGGATGAGGTTTTTGAAAGATCATCCCTTGTTAGAGATTCATTCCCATTATCCTCGTAAATTGAGATAAACCCCTTTAAGAACCCTCTTCCAAGGAAACAACAATGTTAATGGGCACAATCTTAATAGAATTTGAACCAACCCTTCGAGAATACACACCAGATAAAGGAGCCTTTGACGAGTCCCCCTCAACAAAGCCCATCTCCAACGAAGGCCATACACCCTCATTATTTAGCTCCCATACATTACTCTCTTAAGGAAGAGCTGAGTATCGAGGAGTAGTCAAAGACTTATCACAATTGTCCATCTTGGTTGAATTTAATGGAGAGGGGTTGCACCCAATTGTAGCTCCTATCATCTAAGCGATATCAACATATCCCTCTTCTCTTAGACTTTGGAAGATTATATAAGATGTGTTGCAATCCATAATGCATTATCTCAGTTGAATCATCACCATATGCTCCTGAAGAAACCCTAACCTTATTAATAGATTCAAAACTCTGTTGAATTACAATATCCTCATCAACCAAAGGGGTTCCCTTTGGATTACGCGACCTCAACTCATTATGCTCCACAAAAACCTCTGGCTCTTGAACAACACCATTCATAGCCAAACCAAAAACCTAATATAACTATGCAACACAATATCCCACCAAGATTCTCCTATGGTCATTGATGACTTCCCTATTTTCCTTCCTCCAAACCCTATGAGAAAAAGGCAAGGGATAGTCCATGAAAATTTGACCATATAATGACAATGCATACATTGAAAAGGGATATTTCCACCAAAATTTGATTGTGAATAATACCCCCTACAATAATTTTCAATGACTCTGGTAGTCCCTCACCCACGTTTGGCTCCACTAGGATTCTTGCAATCCTCCATGCCGAGCTACTTTTGAAAGAAGACTCCACATCAAGCATGACATTAATGACATTTTCAATGGATCTAAGGATTCTCTTCAATGAAAACTCCAGAGGAAGCCTCAAGAGATGAACCTAAATCAAAATCTTCCTTACCACTTCAGATCTCAAGTCGAATCACATAGACCAAGGCTTGAGTGCTAAATATGTCGTGCCCTAGTGCCATTTGGCCCTCAAAATTTTATGGGCATTTGACTATGAATGGAACATGATTTCGATCTAGCCCTAATCCAAGGATGGAAAACCGACATGTAACCAATAACAGGAGCCCAAAACCTTTGAACCTATTTTTTTATTTTTAGATGTGTCTACCATACAACTTTTTGATTAGGGATTTACCTACATACCTAGGCACTTGTTCAAGTCTCAGGGCTCCTCCAAGGACCATTTTCACCTTGTCTTGTTGAGTCGTCGTAATCACTTTTTTCTACCACCTATGCTTACGAGACTCATCAACAAGTTAAGTAGGCTTCACCTCCAGGGGAAAACTACTTAGCTCAAATAGATCAAAATTATGCCCCACAAAGCTCTTATTGTGCCATCCCAAAAATGGCAAAGTATATGGCTCATAGAAGATTTTTGGAGATAAAGAGCGATGAGGTGCCCAAGGTGAGCGAGAAAGATGTCCCTTAACTCCATCTAACTTGAAAGGAGTTGCCAGACCAGAACCATTACTCCCATCTGCCGTTGGCTGACCTAGAACCACCATAAAATTTGTATCCATCGCAAGACCTACCAATGGATTTTCCTTTCCCATACCAAAAGATAAACGCGAAGTGTCTCAACTTGACACACCCAACACCTCATCCTCCCTACTCACCACACAATAAAAAAACTAAGGACTCATATAGGACCCCCTTATCACATAAAGAGGCCTCCCATGACCCTATCACACAAATATACCTGTTATGCCCCCCTATATTTTTTCAATACTTAGTCGAAGGGTTATAGAAGAACTCATGGCCTTGTAGTGGATAATTTGAATAATCTACCAACTCTTCACCATACTCCATCTCAAACTATTGTGGCTTATATTGTGCTTTAGCTCCATTAAAGAATCAACATGCAAGAATTTATATCATTATTGACATGAGTTTACAATTAACTTCTTCAATATTACCATGGTAAACTACTACAAACACTACTAGAATGAAAACCTTAAATTTAACTTTGTCGGTCCCCAAGTCATTTTTTGGGTCTCTTCAACCTTGTATCCACACATTCAAAGGCATAAAACTCTCATTGGATAGTCGTTCAAAGATTCAACATCAAATTTCTATATTTCTAAGCATATATTATCGAAGCATAATCTTCTATCTTGTAACACCATATCTATTGCAATGTAGCTACATTATACATGTTTCCACAACAATGATTAAAATTGTTCAAATATTAAAGCACAATTTTGAGAAATCATTGCTTAAACATAAACTTTGATAATATATTTCAACCAATGCTCCTTGAAAATGCAACAATTATCCAAGGTAAAACAATGTTGCAACTCAAACATTTGGTTTTGTAAACGAGACTTCCATGAAAAATCATGGTGCAATATTTATGTATACAAAAATGCAAGTTAAAATAGTCCAAATTAAAGCTTTTGTAATTGATTTTTAGTGTGAAAGGTTGCATTCTCAAGCTTGAGATTTAAAACCATACACTTCGAATTATTTTAGATTCAATATTGTTCACTATGATCTCCATTCCATCTTTAAAAAAAACATGGTTGTGCACTACCATCAACATACATCTTGCACAAATGCTCAAAACTAACCCCGGTCCTTATTAACTTTGCATCTAAGTTTGAAGTTCTTTAAATTTGTAGTAAATTTTCCTCTAGTTCTTAAAATTCGATGATAACAAAAGTTTTAATTTTAATCGATCCAAAACTCTAATTGAAATTTTTCACAATCTAAATCAATTTAAAATTGAACAAAACTCCTTAGAGACACATTGTTACACCATGCACAAACCTTGAATCACAATAAAACTCCCATACCTAAAATTTATGTTGGATTCTTATCAAATTTATTATTGAAAATAAAATTCCCCTTATTACAAAATTAACTTATTCCTCCAAACTTTACTTAAAAGCTTAACCAATAACTATTTACATTGAAATGATATTACAAGTTGCATTATAAAATGAACATTAATGTACATATTTACCACATTTTATCGGTTAACCACCAAAATTACATGGCCTTGATTTTCTTAATTTTTATTTTTATTTTTTATTTTTAACTCCAATAACAACTCTCCTTAAATACACCTTATGTTTTCAAATTAAGAGCAAAAACCAAATATAACCTTTTCTTTTTGTATTTTCAAGAAACTATGTTTAATAGGTAATATGGTCGAGGGGCTTTAACCAAAGGATGGGGAATTTGTGCTTGCACTCTCCTCACCTGGGTTCAAATCTTCGATTGACTTGTTGTGATAAGGCTAGAAGAATATACAACTCCCTTGTGGCCTCGATTCTTGGATTTGAACATGGATCTCGCCTAGGTAATCCCACGAATTACTGATTCCCCTAAAAAAAAACCGAAAAAAAAAAAAAAAAAAAAAAAGGAAAACATTTTAAAGCTTTAAATTCAAAAAATAAATAAAAAGAAAGTGATGAAATCCTTTTTCAAAGGAGACGAAATCTATTATAATGTAGTGGTTAATTGGTAAAGAAGACAATTATTATTAACTTCTATCCATAAATGCTAATTAAGTCATCATCATTATTTAAGCTCCCTTGTGATTATCCATAAAACTACTTTCACTTTAGTCAAATATAACATTTAACTTTAACCCAATTACATAAATCTAAAAACTAACTCAATAATAACAATTTAACTTCACACCCATATAATCCAATGATAAAACTCATAAACACTTTATTTTATTGATTTATTATATTATTATATGAAAATGATTTATTATATGAAAAATTACCAACCAAATTTATCTCGCCAAGAAAACCAAATTTATTTTATTGATTACTTATATGAAAAGTGACTAACCAAATTTATCTTGTTAACAAAACCCAATTTATTTTATTGATTTCTTATACGAAAAGTGTTAGTTTCAAATTTATTTTATTGATTTCTTATATGAAAAGTGTTAGTTTCTTTTGTTGACACCATAATTTTACTGTTGGCTTTTGCATAACCGTATTTTTTTCCAATAGAAATTTGCTTAATTATATTAGTGAATATAATTTGTTTACATCTTCTAGTCCATAACATGACCATGACAAGAGGCAGTTTGTCCAAAAAGTACCAAGGAAACTATACAAAGTTTACCTTGATATAACAATCCTTTCAAAAACAAAGATGACCACATAATCATGATAAGATTCTTCAATATCAAAATGCTAAACCATGAGAGGATAAAAACTGAATAAGTATTAATGTTCATAGTAAACTAAAAGTGAAACTATACTGACAAAAGCATGTCCAAAACATAAATCAAAATGACTAGATCTAGTAAAGGTTGAGGTGTCTCATGAGACCTTCAGTCCCATTGTCCCATTTGTAATATGTGATTCTGCCTTCAGGTTCCCATAAATCTTGCTTAGAATGAAGATCTGCTTCCTTATTGTATTCCCTGAATATGTGCTCGAAACTGATTTCTTGAAATGGTTTGATTAAATCCTTAATTCTGGACTTCCATCCTTCAATTGCACTTGCCTAGAGTCTTCCTCTATTTGATAGCCAATCAATAACTACTTTTGAATCCCCCATAACCTGAAGTCTTTGAAAAGACAAATGTGTTGCCAGCATAAGAGTTTCCCATACTCCCAATAGCTCTGCCCTTGTGTTTGTGCCTCCTCTGCAATTAAAAACCCATATATATACTGATAAGTCAGGAGTTTTGAAGACTCCTCCAGCCCCACATTGATTGCCATCTACTTGAGCAACACCATCGAACCATGCAATAGTTGTATTAATGTGCTGAGAAATCATACAATCCCGAATTGGGACAAGTTTTTGAGATGTTGAGTGCCTTTTCTGAGATCCAAGTGTCTTGAAGACCACTGAGTGAATAGAGGGAGAAGTCTTCTCGAAAATAGTTGAGTTCCTCTCTAATCAAATATACCAGCAAATGTGAGCAACTATGATAGAAGGGACAGACTTGTCCTCTGTCCAATTTTTGAAACAGTCAGACAATGAGTTTCCTTCCCATAATTTTTTGAATTTCTGACCAGTTATAATTCTCTCTGAGACCGATTTTTCAAAAGAGCAATGTATGAAAAGATGATTAATATTTTCAATTTCTTGTTTACATAGTTGGCACCAACTAGTACCTTCCCAGCCTTTTTGTTGAAGATTATCCCATGTCAAAATTTTATTTTCCGCTGCCAGCCAGACAAAAAGTTTAATTTTAAGTTGGATGTCCCATTTCCAGACTGTTTGCTTCCATCCACCAAGACTTGTCAACCCCTGGGTTGATAATAATGCCAAATAAACATTTTTTACAATAAGTGTTCCTGAATTATCGCCCCCGGTCCATATCAATTCATCTTCTTTTTCCTAGATGTATGCCCTTGAATCAATAAGTGCCATCAGAAACTGGTTGCATTATATTGCCATATCACCTGTAATGCCCAACTCAATACTCTTGATCCAGTTTGTTGAAGTGGAAAAATGATCAATATGACCCCTAGCCTTAGAGAGTGACGTAACATTTTGTTGTCTTAATTCAAAAATAAGATTATTGGAGAGGAAGGATTTGTCTCCCATCCCCAGGATTCTGTCTCTACCGAGAACAATATGATGACCTGAACCTGATGTCCAACTCAACCAATGAGTGATCAAGTGGACTGATTTTAAGAGACCATTCCAGATTCTTGAAGCCGCTCACTGATGAAATGATGTTGATCTGAACCAGTTTATAACTATGGTGTGAGGAAGGTATTTATCTTTGATTACTTTGTGCTAGATTCCATCGTGCATTAACACTCGCCAGAGGGTATTTGTGGCCAAGGCTTTGTTGAAATGGAAAATATTGTGAAAACCCCATCCATCGTATTTCTTTGGTTTTGAAAGAAATTCCCACTTGCAAATATAATAATGGTGGGTTTCATTGTTACCCTTCCATAGAAAATTAAACATAATTTTCCTTAATTTATTTAATACAGTGAAGGGTATGGCCGCCAGGGACATCCAGTATATAGGTTGGCTTTCCAAAACTGACTTCATTAATGTATATCACCCTCCCAATGATAACCACCTATAGCACCAAAGTCCTATTTTTTCTCCACTTTTTTCAACATCCAACTCCAGTCTTTGACTCTTTGCAGCCCAGTCTTTAAGTAATATCTGAGATATTTGAAACCAGTTGATAGATCATAAAAAGTAAAAGGGAGTGAAGTTTTATAAGGAATTAAGTCCAATTATGAAAGCCCCTCGTGAAGTACTGTAGTTTTGGTACCATTTACCTAAAGACCCGAAGCCAAGCAGAAAAGTTTTATGAGTTTATTGATCTCCCACCATTCACTCAGAGTAGCTTTTGTCATGATTAATACATCATCCACGAAAAAAATGTGGAGGATTTTTATAATTCTGGAAACCTTTACTTCGGTGAGCTTTCCTTCCCTTTGGCTTTCCTTTAGTAATAGGCATAGTCCCTCCATAACCAATATAAACAACAAAGGGGATAATGGGCACCCTTGGCGTAATCCTCTRCCACTTTTGAAAAAATCCGTTGTCTCTCCATTAAGTAAAACAAYGAAAGACGAGGAAACGACACAACTCATAATCCARTTGGTCATCGAAATACCAAGGCCTACTTGAATTAAGATCAACCTTAATAAGTCCCAATTTATGCAATCATAAGCCTTCTATAGATCCAACTTCAGTACAAGGGATTTTAATTTCTGTTTTTTTAATGCTATGGAGACATTCATGCKCAGTTCCAATGGCATCTTGGATATGTCTGCCTTTCAAAAAACCCAACTGCTCTGCTGAAAGAGATCTGGACAAGATAGGCTTAATCCARTTTGCTATAATTTTTGAAATTAATTTATAACATAGATTGCACAAGGAGATTGGCCTGAAATTCCCAAAGGTATTTGGCTTATTCACTTTTGRTATTAGGGCTAAGAAGGTAGAGTCAAGGCCTCCTATAATAATACCCCTCGATCTCGATTCTTCCACCATCTCTAAGAGATCTCCCCCAACTAGATCAAAGAAATGAATAAAAAACTCAATTGTCCAGCCATTAGGCCCTGGGCTCTTATCTTTCTTGAACATGAATAAAACCTCTTTCAGTTCCCCCAAGTTGATCGGACTATATAGGGCTTCTGCTTCTTCCTCAGTTATCAAACGGGAGAAGAGACCCACAACTTTGACTTGGTTAGATGTCGAAGGATGATCCTGAGCTTTGATTTTTTTGTTGAAGTATTTCATAGCCTCGTCTTTTATTTCTTCTTGTCCAGTGTGTATAGCCCCCGATCCATCTCTATTCTCCCATAAATATTTCCAGTTTCTCCTGTAATTGGAAAAATGATGGAAAAACTTTGTGTTTTGATCACCACTTTGGATCCAAATCGCCCTGCTATGTTGTCTCCAAAGTTCCTCCTTTTCTTTTAAGTACCCGTTCCTTTCTTGTTCTAGGTTATTTAGATGACTTTCCTCCTCTGGTAATCACGATCCTCCCAACAAGTTCTATAATGTATCCTTTATTTCTTCCTCCAACCTCACCAGATGTACCAAAGCCTTGAAGTTGTGTTCCTTAACCCAGAGTTTTGTGATAGCTTTCAGTTCTTTTAGTTTCCAGACCAACCTTATCTGTTTACCTCCCTCAAATAAGATTTTTCTGTCATTCTAGACCTTATGAACAATAACATTAAAATCTTGATCCAACAACCATTGAGAATTTAATTTAAAAGGGTAAGCCTTTAAGAGTGGAGTGATCTCCAACTGAAGTATAACCGAGGCATGATCTGAGACAAAAGGGTACTCCACCCATGACCTGTAGAGGCCCACACTCGATAGAAGCTCCTCAGATATGAGAAACCCGTCCAACCTTTTTGCAATCGAGTCAGTGCCGGTACGACCATTTCTCGAGGTAGGGATAGCCTTTTCCGGCTGGATGTCAATTAGTTTATTGTTTTGAAAGAAAGCTATGAAGAAACCCGCCAAAGGGCCCGCTTGAGCAGACCCTCCCCAGACCTCACCCGTTGATATAATTAAGTTCAGATCCCCTGCAATAATAAGATTTTTATGTCATAATAGTCTTGAATCAACCACATTGTTCCAAAACCTTTTCCACTCCAAGCACAGACCGTATATATTTAGCAAGGATATCTCCCTTTTGCTAGCGATACATCTTCCTATCAACAAAATTCCACCACAGGAGAGGTAAGGAACCGGTTCAAGAATGTTTGGGTTCCAAGTAACCAAAAGTCCACCCGAATTACCCACAGAGTTTACTGCACAACTAACCCAGGTAGGTCGAAAGCAATTCATAAAGGCTCTGGCTTTTTGTTTGTGAACCAAGGTTTCTTGTAAAAATACAATGTTAGGGTGGGTTATATCTAGTGAATGACGGACATAAGCCGATTTTAGGGTGCCCCCAGTCCCCCTAAGGTTTAGGGAGAGCAATAACATTATTTTGCCCGTGCTAGGGCTTTCATTGCTCTAAGTGCCCCACTGTCAGTGGATGGAGGATAAGTAACATTTTGCAAAGTGCTCAAATCCGTAGATTTCTTCCGGGCACTCCTGGTCTTAATCGACGAGTATTCGATACCCAGTCCCCTAGACCAGGCGTACTCTTTCCCTGCCCCTTCAACACGCAGGCATGAAAAGATGGCCTCCCCACCACTTGTTGAAGTTTCAATAATAGTGTTACCCAAATACATAGGCAACTGGACAATAGAGTTTGAGTCATGGATAAATTGAATTAAGGAGTCAAGTACAACGCTAAGTGAGGTGTCGTACTCTTCCGATTCTCGATAACCAGGGAGAGGTGTAGAATCCACAGTCTGTGGAATGGTCGAAGGTAAGGAAAATACCGGTTGACTAGGTTCAACTAAGTCTAGAGGAGGAGCGGACTGAAATACCTTGTCACTTGTCTGAACAAGACTCTCTGAAATCGAAATTGTTTCATCCTCCGGTAATCCGGCCAATAGGGTAACCCTGTCCTTCTATGGGGCTGTACCCACTAAGTCGGGTTCAGTTAATTCCTTGTCCACCGCAGTGGACGACCCATCTTTGGAAGTAGAAATTTTCAGCCAATTAGATGCACCTAGTGTATCCTTTTCCCACAACGACAGAGTAGAAAAAAGTGAAGGACAATCATATTTTAACTTACCCATAAGCATTTCCAATTACTCACACTGACTGGAAACCTCCAGTGCGAAATGAAAAGTCCCGGTCCCAAAGGAATCAACTTCCGGAAAAGAGTCTTGTAACTCTCTATGTAGTGTTGTGTCTTCTGACACCTCTTCTTCGACGAATCCACTACAGTCCCTCCACAGGTGTCCTGTACTTCGACAAAGGCTGCACCTGAAGAGTATGTCGAGATAGTCTAGCCTCTGAAGTACCCGATGACCCCTCCATTCGATTTCAATAACTTCAGGAAGCTCGTTGTGTATATCCATTTCAACCATAATTTTCCCAACCTTTCTAGACGTCGCCCATAGGGTTAATCTGTCTACCATAATGAACGAACCCAGAGAGTTCCCAATAGCCTTCAAAGCTCCTTCATTCCAAAGTTGCAGGGGTAAACCGGGTAGCAGAACCCACAAATGTCGATGTTGGAAGTATTCTGTCGCCAGGTCGAAAGCAACCCGCCAACGCTTCAACATTAAACTACTATTACCAATTACCCACCTGCTGTCCAGTAGAAGTGTTGTATCTTCCAACGTTTTGCAAATAAAGCCTAACCAACCTTTGGTTAAAAACAATATCTCTGGAACGTAGCCTAATAAAGGTTCCCAAGTTTGCTCGACCCAAATGGGGAGCGACACCTTACACAAGTTGTTGTAATAAATTCTACCAACCAACCCACACAAAGCCATCCTACAGGACTCCTCGAGACCTATATCTTACCCCAGAACCATTCGCTTTATGACCTTGTTGGCCTTCCACTGCCTACGTCTACCCCCAGAGGTACCCACAACCTTTCCCCCTTACTTCGAGAGCATGGAAAACCAACGTCCCTATCCCCCTCTCTCAGAGTGCACACAGGTGAGAGCTTCCCCATAGACGAAAGACTTTCGGACAGGCCAGGGAGAAAGTCGGTAAATTGGGGAGATCTGCCTAAAATCCTTCTGTTAGGATGAGCTTTGGGATATGTCAAATCATTTAATGTGTGAGTTAGAGATTTAGTACTCACTCCCAAGGAGTCTACTGTTGAGAAGAGACCTGCCTCTTGCCAAATACCCTCGTCAGCAACGCCCATTAGTGCCCTGACGTCATCTTCAATGCCTGCCTGCCGAGGATGAACCTAAGCCCCCTGGGCTCCACTGAGTTCGTTCCAACCACTGAATTCAAATAATAATCCAGTTTCCAAGAATAGCAATATTTAACTCCTTTTAATGGAATCACGGCTCAATGAACTTCTTAAAGCCACCTGGGCTCCATTGAGTTCGTTCCAAACACTGACTTTAATAGCGGTCCAGTTTCCAAGTATAGCAATAATTAGCTGCTTTTAATGGATTCACAGCTCAGCTAATTTCAAAAATGTAAACTGCTAGAAGTTGGTAAAAAGAAAGGAGGTTTGCTGCTAACTAAATCCTAAATAAACCGCTGGATATACTAAGCAAGTGATAAAACAGTATAAGCAACCGCCCAATAACTCCAAGAATATCCGAAACAATATACTAAGAACACCTCTACGTAACCAGTGTTAAAACCAGGAAAACGTGGGTAAAGTTCTTTATACAAATGAAAGGTGTAAAAACCTAGAACTCCAGATAACCCTACCGAGGATTACCACTAAGGAAGGAACGAGAAAGGATAACCTACCACCCTCCACCATTCTGAAAATCCAAGCCTTGTAATCATTCGGCTCTGGTTCCATACAGATATCCCACTCTCCGTAGCCCACACCACGAGGATAACGGTAGGGTTTCCGCTTCTTTCATTCACTCATTCATAGGCGAAGTTAGAACCTATGCGAACGAAGAACGACACGGATCACCCGATTCAGTTTCGATTCATCGGCGATTCAGTTTCGATTCATCGGCGAATTCAGTAGCAGAAGAAGAAAAGGAGTTAAAGAAGCAGAGGAAAACCATGGACAAAATATTCGGACCGGCCTACTCAGGGGACCCGGGAATCCCCCACTCTGGCAAAGAGATGTTCCACACCACAATTTGGGCTCCTGTTATCTTCTCCATCGCGTCCATTTTCAATCCTTACTACTGGCAGTCTGCAACGGAAGTCAAGTAACGTACTCTCTTCCACTGTTTTTTATTTTTTTATCTTATTGGCGATTTCATATAGAGAAGAGTAGGTTCTCGTTTCTTATCCCCAAAACTCTCTAGTCCTATTTCTCGTTCTGTTTCCGATTTACTGTTTCTAGTTTCTGATTCAGATCATCTTGCATAGCAACATCCTTTAATAGAGAATATAATTTAATGAATCATTACCTATAGGAAGGAAGCCAGTAGGACCTGAGAACCTTATTCGAAGCCATATTCCATAAAAGCTCACTCTATACTTCTTATTGAGCATCCAGATAATATCTTGAGGTTTGGGTATTGTCTAGACTTGATTGAATTTTCAAACTCTGGTTGTGAGAATGTGATTTGATAATCATTCAACATTAACAATCAGATATATTCCCTTGGCACCATAGTCAACCTACAAAGGAAAAATGCAAATTCCTTTGGCTTCCATGAACAATCTGCTTGCACTATCTATTCTCCTACAATATGCATACATGTTAACAAGATCATTCTTCGCAAAGATGACACAGCTTAATTTCGACAATAATAGTATGTGCATGAAACTGCTTTCCTTGTTCTATGGGTTTTGGGATTTTACATGCATCGAGGATGCTGGCATCTGTGATGTGTATTTCATCCTTAGCTGCCTACAGAAACACTGACTGAAGCCCATTTTTGACACTTTTAGTACGAGTACCTGCTTATCCTGCTCTAGTGTTTCTAAACTGGTATATGAACTAAGGGTACTTGCAAAAGTGGTGGAATCCAATTTAATGACATCACCCCATTGCATCTTTTGATACCATTCGAGTGGCTTTTTCATCCATCTGCAATTGGCATATCTAGAACTCATTGCATTCCTTAGCTAAAGAACATCATTAGAATTTTCCAAGAACTCTTCTATCTTGGGCCATCCAGTTTTTTACAAATACTAAAGACATCATTTTCCCTTACACGGGGCATTAAGTTTTTGGGTTAGCGGGCTCCT
>JZKD02S0094047.1:0-24876 GCA_000966675.3 Picea glauca | reverse complement strand
CTACACCGGAATGAGCCTCCTCCCCTTAGGGTTTTGACTTGGTGGCCCTGCCATTGCAGCACCATCAAGCCTAACTCTCCCATCCTTAGATTTAGATTCTCCCAAGCCATTAGCCCTACTCCTTGACTCCATTTACCCTAAGGCACTAGTCTAAGAACAAAACGTTGAGGTTTTTTGTGCTTAAACTTTCTTTTAAACACTCTTTATTTGAAACCCTAACTAACCCTAGCGTCTAGACTAACCCTAATGATGATGACATCTTGCCTTATTTAAACTTGTGTTTGGACGAAAAGTTGCGGTTGACTCATCTCTTGATAGCCATAGAGGTTTTGAGCATTTTCATTGGTTGATTTGTCAAAACGTCCACCTCTTTGAATAGCTAACCTAAAGCCTAAACAACGACAATATAGGTGACGTCATACCTGTTAAAACCCTTGTTTGGCCTTAGAACGTTGTGGTATAGTCATCTATTTGATAGACTTTGAGTTGTTGATTGCATTCATAAGCTTGTTTGACAAAACGTTCCTCTCATAGTCCTCTGAAAATTGACCTAATACTAGGGCTGATGTCACCCTAAATCTGCAATAGTGACGCAACAACAATATTTATATATGAGCAGATTTATTGCATTGTGATAATACAAAGATTTGATTTTATACATTGAATGCTTATATCTCTTGTGTATTTATTGAAGAAGTGACATAAAATATAAGTTTTATTTACAATCATTGACTTCGTCAATAATTACATTCAATATTGCTCATATATGTTAAAGATAGTCATCAATGTTTTGAAGTACTAACCACTGCAGCACATTTTTAGTATTATTTGCCTTGTCTCGCAAGCAGGTGCATTTCAGTGGAATACCTTTTCTTTGACTATCATTTTGGCAGTAATCTGTGAAGGGAAAGTTCACCTTAACCTTTGAAGCCTTAAACCCTTGATCCTTCTCCTTCAGAACCCCAGATTACTAGGGACGTCTACCTTGGGATTAGCCACCCTAAATAGAAAGAGCTCCCCATCGAGGTGACAGTGGGTGGGGAAGCTCCTGTTACGCCAATTTGAGCCTTGACTTCAAGCTACCTAAACCTCTCCTACAAACTGTGCGATAACAGGTCCTAACCAATGCATTCTAAGCTTTCCCGGGTGTTGTAATGATTTACTGTCATACATCAATACGAGATCTCCTTCCTTGAACATTTACTTCTTGATTTGTCTATCGTGCCAAGATTTATCTCTTACTTTCTATACTTGTTTATGGAATCCTACCAAGATTCGGTCTTCCTCCATGGTCAATAATTGATTCAGTCTCTCTTGTACTGCGCCTCCTTCTGTCATTTGCATGATAGCTGCTATGAGCAAGTTGGGTACTAAAAACTCTAATTGCACTATTGTTTCTTGGCCATAAACTAGTTTAAATGGTGTGTGCCCCATCAAATGTTTGCATGTAGTCTTGTATGCCCATAATATTGTTGGTACTTTGAGGTCCCAGTCATCCCTGTTGACATTACAAATCTTTGTCAGTGCGTTCTCCATAGTTTTGTTGAATGCTTCCACTATGCCATTTGCCTGTAGATTATATGGTGTGCTCTTCTGATGATGGACTTCAAACTCTTTAGTTATCGCGTGGATAGTATTGTTGATGAAGTGCGTGCCTTGTTTTCTCATCAAAATTCTTGGGCACCCGAATATAGTGATTACGTGTTCAAACAAAAAGTGTGGTGTTGTTTATGTGCTAAATTCTTTCACTGGTGCGGCTTCCGCCCATCTTGTTAAATATTTCATCATGGTGATGATGTACCTTGCCCCTGTTATTTTGGCTGGTGGGTTAATTGGTCCCACAAAGTCTATTTCCCATTTGTCAAATGCTTGTAATGTTACTTGTGGTCATAATGGCATCTCATCCCTTCTATTGGGTTTTCCTACCCTTTGACATACATCACATTTTTTATAGTACTCCTTTGAGTCTCTGTGAATTGTTGGCCACCATAATCCTGCACACAATACCTTATGCGCGGTAGATTTACCTGCATAGTGCCCTCCTGCCATTCCCTCATGGGCTTCTTCTAAAACTCTTGGTATTTCATGTTGTAATACGTACCTTCACAAAATGTTATTTGTGCCCATTTTGTATAGGTGTCTTGCAATTATTTGATAGTCAACAACGCAGAATACTAGGTTCTTCTTTGTGCAGTGCTATATTCTTGCGGCGCAATTCCTGTACTCAAGTACTTAATGATATCTGCGAATTATTCCTCAACAATTTGTAAAGAGAAAAACTATACATCTGAAAAGTTGTCTTCTAGATTTGTATGTTCTTCTCCATTTGTGACCCTCAATAGGTGGTGAGGTCCTGCATTCAATTTTCCAAGTTTAACTATTACTTAAAAGTCAAATTATTGAAATAGTAGTAACCATCGATAGATTCTCACCCCCAACACTGGATTTTTGACTAGGTATTTCAGGGCTGAGTGATCTGTGAACATTAAAGTGTTTTCCCAATAAGTAATGCCTGAACTTTTGCAGTGCATAGACCATGGCTAGGCCTTCTCTTTATGTCGTGTTATAGTTATGTTCTGATTCCAATAATTGTCTGCTTGAAAATTCTATCGGGTGATCCAAGTCTCCCGCTCCTAGCTGCGCTAAGATAGCTCCAAGTGCTATTGCTGATGCATTTACATGCACATGGAATCTCTTTTCCCTGTCTGGAAATACTAATATCGGCATGGTAAACATATTTTCCTTCAAGGTATCCAAGTTGTGTTGACACTCATCGTTCCATTGAAACTTTGTATCCTTCCTTAACATCTTTTCCATTGGTGTTGTGATCTGTGCATATCCTTTCATGAATTTCCTGTAGTATCCTGTGTGTCCTGATGTCGCTCTTAGCCGATGGACTATTTTCGGTGATGGCAGATTAACAATGACTGCGATCTTTTCCGGATCTACTAATAAACCTTGTTTTCATACTATGTCGCCCAATAGTATCCCAAACGGTGTTCCAAAGATGCATTTCTTAATGCTCAGTGATATCTGGCACTATCTACATATTTCTAACATCAGTTGTAAAACTTCCACATGTTTTTTCAACAGACTATAGACTGTCCAATCATCCAAGTATACTTCAAGAAACTAATGGATGAATTCCTTAAATGCTACAATGACCATTCTGGAAAATATTGTGGGTGCATTCTTCAGTCCAAATGACATGACTTTGTATTGGTAAGATCCCCATTCTATCGCAAACATTGTCTTGTATCTGTCCTCCTGTGCTATCTTAATCTGATGGTAGCCTAAGAATCCATCAGTGAATGAGTAGGCTTCATGTCCCCTCACGTTCTCTAACACTTCATCTGTGAACGATGTAGGAAATGGGTCATGTAGGCATGCATCGTTCAACTTCCTCAAGTCGATGCATATCATCATCCCTCCTTGTTTCATGTCCTATACTACCATTGGACTTATCCACTTCGATTCCTTGACCAGTTCCATGATGTCGGCTTCGAGCATCCTGTCGATCTCAGCTCTGACTTTGTATTTTTATATCGGGTTCAATTTGTAGGATCATTGTCTAATAGGTCTCACATCAGGTCTGAGTGGTATCTTCATTTCTCCTAGTTCTTCGGCTATACCCTTCATCTCTACAAAGGTTGTGGGAAATAAGTATCTATACTCATGCAACAATTCTATGATACTTTCCACTGTTTTCTCATCCCAGTAATCTCCAATGCTGGACATTTTGGGCTACTCCATTGTCTCGATGTTAACTTTATTTACCTTGATTGGAACGTAAATGACTTCTGATTCTATGGTTGGTCATTCCACATCTCTTTCACCTTCTACTTCTTCGATCTGAATACTGCATGGATCGTCTTCATCCGGTGCTTCCTCCTATACATGGTAACATGAAAATAGTTCCTTGACTAGCTGCTTGTTCCATTGTTGTTCTTTTGTGATCAATTCTACTTCTGGTTCTTCGATGAATATTACTCCTCTAATCTGTTTAAGGGCTGCACCTATGTTGGGGTTCTCATGTTCAAATGAGAAATTAATTGAAAAGTTCTATTGCAACATCGTCCAGGTCGCATTTTGTTTGCGCAATTCCTAGTCTGTATACCAGTTTGTTGGTATGCCCTTTAGAGTATGTATGAATTGATGAGGCCATTCCTCTGGTGGTATAATTTTCCACAACGTTTTGCACTGCTCCAAGTGTTCCGCTGGTGTCCCTTGTCCTTCATATTTCTGTTGTTTTTTGTTTTTTTGTTCTGCGTTGAACCTTATGCGCAGTAACCGCTTAAATTGATACCAATCTGTGATTGTCTATTTGTGTGTGCCCCACCATCTTGCGGGTGTGGCCTTGAGTTCTAGGTCAAGTGCTAACAGTCTCTGATTCTCTAACACTTTGTCTTCATATTGTGTCAAGAATGTTTCCAAATCGTTTAGTCCATGGAAACTAGATGGTTCCTTTATTTTTGTGGCTACCTAT
The DNA here is from genome assembly GCA_000966675.3 of Picea glauca. Classification (NCBI taxonomy): domain Eukaryota; kingdom Viridiplantae; phylum Streptophyta; class Pinopsida; order Pinales; family Pinaceae; genus Picea; species Picea glauca. Next base: position 20,390 of record JZKD02S0094047.1, on the reverse strand, counting down.
CTTACCGTGCAGTCTATTCTTGCATATCTTCTCATGGATACTTCGTGTAGACTTTGATTCCAGTTCTCTAACCCAGCGTTTGAGTCTGTTACACATGAATTAATGCTCCACCAACTGAATACCTCATATGCAGTTGGGTTTACATAATCATCATCATGCGCAATTGTTCTATACAAATGGTTGATTTCCTCTAAGTCTAGGCAAGTAGGTTCTACAAACCTCTCCCCTTTGGATGGGTCTAATGGTGTGATGACCCTATATTAGCCTGAATCAAATGTCATTTTCCTTGTCTTTAGATTGATATGGCATGGCTGTCAAACGCCCAATCTAGACCAAGCAATGTTGGGTAAGGTGTTGTTCCATACACTATTTCAATGACTTCAAAATCTTCTTTAGTGCGCACTCCATCAAGATCTACTGTCACTCCTTTCAGTCTACCTATTGGTAGGACTTTGTTCTAATTTGTTAGTTTCAATTGGATGTTTGAGTATCCCAATGTTGGCTCTCCCATGCATTGCCATGTATTTTTTGGTAATAGATTCACCTCAGATCCTAGATCCAGTATGATGTCTCCCATGTTGAAATCCCCAATGTTAGCATTGATTATAAATTCCTTACTTGTTCTTCTTTTTGTGTGTAGGTTATTAACTATTTTTGGTTTTAGATTTTCTTCCGTCTCGCTGCTACATTTTTCTAGGATGTTTTGCAATATCTTCACATATGAGGGATCACTTAATACTTTGACACATGATTGTAAAAATCCTTTGATTGTACTTACTTGTCCCATGGGTTGTATCCCGTTGGTATGATACAATGGTGGAGGCATCTCGTATTCTGGTGCTTCCTTTCTTTGTTGTGCAGTTGAAGTCAACGATATGTCCGCCTTATGAAACTCTTTTTTGGCCCCTTTAAAGATATCATTTTCCTTCTATACGTTGAATTGCTTCCTTGGTTCAATGTTCTTCTTTACCCATTGGTTCTGTGTTGGTTCCTGTCGAATTGCGTCAGTTCCTATTTTCATTCCTCCACAAGTGAATGTATTGATGTTTCATCCATCATCCCTTGCTTCGGCTGAAATACACTAAACATTCTAAATGTTCTGATTCCTCTTTTCCTGAATATTTACGAGTAATGTTGGAAATTCCTCTATATCATGGTCTGACGCTCGAAAATACATACAAGTTGTTGGTGGTAGTGGACATTCCCATGCATAATGTCCTAGTTTTTGACAATTGTGACATGTGACTAGTCCTCTACCTCGTCTAAAACCTCCTATGGTTCGTCCTCCTCCTCTGTAACCTTCTCGATCAACTCTCGACGTGTTATAATGTGGTGCATGATTATACTGCATGGTATTGTACTGGGGTTGTGTCAGGTTATACCATGGTTGCACATTATTGTACGGTTGTTTCACAATATTATACTGCTGCTACGCAGTGTTGTATGGAGCTGGGACTAGATTGAACTGTGGTGTTTCTTGCCTAGTCATCATTTCGGCCTGTACTCTATATGCATCTAGTGTCCTTTCCCACATCAGCTCCATCGTTCTACAATATTTATCATCGTGGCCCACTGACTTACAAAAGGTGAAATATGAACTCTTTGGGACTATTTGGTATTTCTACATCATCATGTAGTGATAAGGGTCGTGACCCGGTTTCTTGCATATTTCGCACCATAGTCCTCCCTGTGGTAATGGATTTGGCATACCTTCTACCATATATTGCGCAAATGTTGGGCATTCATTCTTGTGGTGTCCTTCCGTCCTGCATGTGGTACACCAAACAACTTCTCATGTGTCCTTGTTCTTATTCTGGTTCAGCTGAAATGTTAGATTCTTCAAATCCTCCTTCAATTCTTCAATAGTTGGTTCCATATGTTGGTACTGGTTCTCTTCCAGTTGCAAGGATGCCTGCAGAGCCTCTGCCTGTGTCTAAAATTTATGTTGTCATAAAGGATATTTTAAGTGTGGGAGTAGTGAGTTGACAAACAGGTGTCGATGCTACATATCGGTCATAAGGTATTTTAACTTCCCCTTTAGTCGCTTGAATCTCTTATCGATCTCCCATACAGACTCTCATGGTTTCTGTCTTATTTCGATCATCTCATTTATGTACTAATCCTCTGAACTTAGCTTCTAGAACTCATTTATTAGTAACTTCTTAATGTTGGTCATCTTTGTTAATCCTCTGTCTTATTTCGATCATCTCATTCATGTACTAATCCTCTGAACTTAGCTTCTAGAACTCATTTATTAGTAACTTCTTATTATTGGTCAGTGTCCTTGTCGTTCCAGGCAGGGATGATTTTAAGGATGGAATTTTGTTTTAAAATGTAGAAACCTTGGCGAATCTTACTAATCCTTCATATGCCAACTATAAATGTTTGGCGATATTTTTGTAAAAATATTCNTCCTGCATGTGGTACACCAAACAACTTCTCATGTGTCCTTGTTCTTATTCTGGTTCAGCTGAAATGTTAGATTCTTCAAATCCTCCTTCAATTCTTCGATAGTTGGTTCCATCTGTTGGTACTGGTTCTCTTCCAGTTGCAAGGATGCCTACAGAGCCTCTGCCTGTGTCTAAAATTTATGTTGTCATAAAGGATATTTTAAGTGTGGGAGTAGTGAGTTGACAAACAGGTGTATCCTTTAGTCGCTTGAATCTCTTATCGATCTCCCATACAGACTCTCCTGGTTTCTGTCTTATTTCGATCATCTCATTCATGTACTAATCCTCTGAACTTAGCTTCTAGAACTCATTTATTAGTAACTTCTTAATGTTGGTCATCTCTGTTAATCCTCTGTCTTATTTCGATCATCTCATTCATGTACTAATCCTCTGAACTTAGCTTCTAGAACTCATTTATTAGTAACTTCTTAATGTTGGTCAGTGTCCTTGTCGTTCCAGGTAGGGATGATTTTAAGGATGGAATTTTGTTTTAAAATGTAGAAACCTTGGCGATTCTTACTAATCCTTCATATGCCAACTATAAATGTTTGGCGATATTTTTGTAAAAATATTCAANGGGGGTGTTCTCTTTGGTGTATTAGTCGCACATGGTTTTATGGGTTCCACATGGACATTAATATGGATAGGATGGTTTCCTTCTCCACCCGCTCTTAGAAATCTCATCTTCCTCTCATATTTTGTGCGCATGATTTCCTCAATCTGCTCCATAGCCCGGAGATCCTCTACCTCTTCCTCATCACTCGCCAAGCCTTCCCTCACAGATATGACTCTCTTCTTGGTATTCACCTTGTATTGGTAGGGTATTCTGTTACATGTCCTTCCCTTTGATGCCAAGATCCACTTGACCTGGTCGTCATTCATCATGATCAGGTCCAAGGGTTCCTCCTCCTTCTTGCCTTTATCCTTACCTCCTTCTATTTTTCCTTTCTCTGTCAGTGCTTCCCCACTTTCCCCATGCACGCAGGGAATTTTAGCTATCTGATTACATTGTCATTACACCTTTTTTATATAGAAGTATACAGTGATTGAATGTACCTTCCTCGGTGTCCATGTAGAAATTCTTTCTCTGCAATGCTGTATGCATTCACTGTGTCAACTGAAAACTCTATTATGAAGCCTGCCACAATATTGTCAAGCCAAAAGTCTACTGCATGGGTGAATTTTTTGTTCACCTACTGTAACTTCTCAATATGTACAGGGGTAAACACGTATTTATCTATATATTTGCAAGGTGTGATTATAGGGTTTCTATTTTCTTTCTTTGCAAACTCTAGCTCTTTTGTTCTCAACCAGCCTTCGATTTCCTCTTTCGTAGGGTTCCACGGTCTCAAAATTCCCTTCTATTGGCTCATTGCTCTCTTCTTTTCTTCGTTCTTTTTCTCACTCAATCTATCTCCTCTACTCGGTCCTCTCTCATTCCTACCAACGTGGAAACAAAACCATTTGTTGGTTATTCCTTCTACTCTATCGTCTGAGTTATTGACCCAAGATTCATTTCTTTCAGGTTTACAACAAAGCCTATAAAACTATCGGCCCTCCTGGTAAACCAGAAGGAAACACAACACACAGAATGCGTCACGCAGTCTCACCCGAGATATCTTTAAATGGGTAGCTATAAGACTCAAGTGTTTATAGCCCAGGATTGAGTATGAGATAGGAGATTTGTATTCAGAGCCATCTACTATAACTTTTGATTTCAATCTACTGTTATTCATGACTATGCATTACCTTCAACAATTTATTCCCTCAACAACACAATCATATTTTATAGCAATATAATAACTCGTTCATTTATTAAACACAATAATTATTGTTGAAAGAAGATAAATATATGCATGCATTCATCACATTACATAGATATTACCATGGTTCACCCCCTCCTAGGCTACGTCCATAGAGATTTGGCTCTTGGCTCTTTTATTATGGTAGTTCAGCATCTACAACACTATTTTTTTACGATCCTCCTTCGATGGGTAAGATCTATATGAGGCGAACTAGATCACACCAGGATCCTCAGCCTACGATCTAATCCTCAGATATCCCTCCTTTCTGCTTCTCTAGCTCAACAACTTAAAAAATAGTACATAACAACATCACATATCGCCTCAACTCGTACATCTCTATGATAGAATGCTAATGCACACAAAAACAACCAACAAACCCCCCTATGATACCTACGTGTCTATATTTATACATTTCGTGCTCTTCATCCATTTACAATACATTACCAAAACCCTAACCCTACTGATGTTAGGTCTTCTTCCCATGTGTGTGTGTTGTTCTTCCTTCCAGTTGTCGCTTTCCTTGTGCATGCTTTCTTGCATGTGTGCGTTTTGTGTTTCCCTTCAGTTGTTACTTCAGTTTCTGCACACTTTCTTTCCCCACAATCATCCTTCTTTCCACTTCGGCCTGCTGCCAACAATGCTAACAGAACATGCTTTTGTTATATCTGAGTCTTCTTCTTTACTTGCAGGGGAGGATTAAATATCAACATTATTATCTATACGTATTCCTTTAGCCACCACTTGTCCCAAGTTTACAGAATTTATCTTACAATCTTTAGAAGTGACCAACACTTTACATCCTATGTCACACATTTGACTTACACTGAGAAAATTATGTTTTATCCCATCTACAAGAAGAACATCCTGGGCATCTCCTTTTCTGTTACTCAAACTCTCCATCCCTTTACCCTTGATTTTACCTGGTTCATCATTTCCAAAGGTCATATTTCCTATTTTTCTTTTACTTATAGACAATAACTTATCCTTGTCTCCATTCATGTGCTTGGAGAGTCCACTGTCTATATACCAGGGATCTTTTTGTTTTTGAGCTGAAGGTACTAGACCACATTTTTCACTATCTTTCTTTTTCCATGTGCTGGCATTTCTAGCTATGGGTTTTATCCTTGGATCTACTTTGTAATTCTTCAGATGGTAGTTTGCATCTTTGTGGTCAAAGTTATGATAGTTATAGCATTCAAGCTCATCGTTCAATAGGTCAAAGTGATTGGTGCAACATTGTCGACTCATTGGTTGTTTAGTTCTATGTTGCAAGGATTGTTATTTCTTGACTTCCTCAGTTGCATGTCTTTAAACATAGTTTGACAGTTTGCAATCTTATGACCAAAATTAGAGCAGTAAAAACAGTAACCATGGAAGAAATTTTGGTACCTGGAGGATGGCCTTCTTCTTGTCATTTGTTGCTCCATCTTCTTATATCTTTTTTTTTCATCACGGATCATCTTGTCTTTATTATCTTCTGGTGGTAGAGTACTCACATGGTCTGATTGTCTGTTGACTTGGAACTTGATCATTTTTATTGGATCTTTTGTTTCTAGTTGTTTACTACTTGAACCACTTACATAGCCTAAACTAGTCTTCAACAAAGGATATCTATGTTTGCTCGAAATGTTGTTTAGTTCTGTTGAGGCTTTAAATCTTGGAATATTTTGGAGATACAATGATTTAAACTTCTCCATCTCTTTTCTGGTTTTTACTACCTCTTCTTCCGAGGCTTCACATCTTTCCTTCTTCTCTAATAATTGTTGTTTCAGAATGTCTTCTATTTTCTTTTCCTCTTCTAATTCGGCTTTTAGCAGAGAAAAGTCTTCATTAGGTTTTTTAATGTCTTTCTTGAACTACATCAACAATTGTTTTTTATTTTTCTTCCTAAATCTGAGTCTATCAATTTCTTCTAGGGAACTGATCAGTTTTCCTTCCAATTCAACCACAACTTCTTCATCATTGACATCAATTACTATTATTTTATTATCATAATCCTCTTTGGACATAAGCATAAATTCATTAACCTTATCTACACAAGTAGAGTCACTATCTGTGTCTCCTGATTAGTCCTCATTGTTTACACATAAACTTTTCTTTTTACCAAATCTCTTGGATTTGTACTCCTCTTCACCTTTAGAGTTCTGGTCCTTCCTCTTATGTGGACACTTATATGCAAAGTGACCTATCTATCCATAGTTAAAAAATTTGAAGGGAAACTTGCCTTGGTACTTTCCTGATCCTTTCTTTAGACTTCTCACAAATTTTGCTTCAATTTCATCAGGCTCAAAATCCTCATTCTTATATTCTCTAAATGATGCTTCTCTATAGGTGGTTGTGTCTTTACCTATCCTCATTTCATATGCAGTTAATGTTCCTAGAAGTTGATTAAAAGGAAGAGCTTTTAGATAATTAAGTTCTTCTATAGAAGAGACCGTTGGGTTGAACCTATCTGGCAGACATCTCAAATTTTTTTGAACTTGTAGATTTTAACCTTGTACAATATCTATTGCAAACAGATATTCAGTAAAGGAACATAAAAGATACAACAGAAAATACAAACATTACACAGATATTTTTCCCCTGGAAACCCAAACCGGGAAAACCAACATATTCTATATTATTCATTATGTTACAATGTTTACAATACAAAATACATATAGGATCCATCATAATCCAAAACCCTAACCCAATGACCTAGATTAGTCCAAAACCCTAATTCCTTAACTGGAAATAAAAAACCATTAGAAAAGAAACCATGTTCTGAAAAACCACCTAAATATAATGCGGTCCCGAGGAAGAAAAAATGTAGTCCTGATGCAGAAAAAAAAAATTCACCACTCATGCAAAGAATATAACACATGCCCAACATAACTAATGAGGCTTCCTCAATTTTTTCGCCAAGTCCTTTCATTTCATTTACTAGTTCTTCAACTCTCAGAAAGTACTTCCCAACAGTTTCATCATCTTTCATCCTTAGTTGTTCAAACTGTAATCTGTAGGTTTGAAGCTTGACATCCTTTACCTTCTCATTACCTTCATAACTGCTAATGAGTTTGTCCCATATTGCTTTGGTATATTCTAAGTGCATAACTTTTACAAATTATGCTTCTGCAAGCCCACTCAGAATAGCATTCATAGCCTTAGTGTTGAAGCTGAATTCTAGCTTATCATCCTTAGAAGCTAGTACTACTAGATTTACATAACCAATTTCTACCACATCCCAAACATATGAACCTAAATCCATTATATAGGTTCTCATATTAACTTTCCAGAAGCCAAAGTTTGTTCCATTGAACAGGGGGGGCTTATTGGTTGAAGTTCCTTCATGGCTAGTCATGTTTAATCTCTAGGATCTAACCTTAAATAAAGGGAACTTGCTTTGATACCAATTGTTGGACAAATGACAGGGGGACGTCCAATAGTTGTTACTGTGATTAAACAATTATAACCATTTTAATCTCATTACAAAACACTTAATGACGATCATAATAATTCAGTGAAGTAAGCAATACAACATTCACCATCAATCACACACATGAAACACACAGAGACAGGTATTCATGAGGAAACCCATAAAGGGAGAAAACCTCTTCTTCTTGATATGATAAGTAATCTTTATTTTCTATACATTATCATTCTTATGAGCACCAACTCCTTTTGAGGCTACCACCTTTGTTTTACAAGCAACAACTTGTTGGGAGCACCAACTCTATAGTTTCTCTAGCACCCACTAGAAGGAAGCACCAACTCCCTTTGTGTTCCAGCAAAAACTAGATGGAAGCACAAACTTCCAGTCACACCAACCTATACAAGCTGCAACTTGCTAAGAGAACCAACTCTCTTGTCTCTCTAGCACCCACTAGAAGGAAGCACCAACTCCCTGAGTGTTCCAGCACCAACTAGATGGAAGCACCAACTTCCAGTCACACAGGCACCAACTTGTATAACAGAGAACAATAGTTCTCCCTTGCACCACCATGCCACTCTGGCTTTTCTAGCTACAACCAGATGAAAGCTACAAATCCATGTGTTCAAGTACCCACTTGAAACTCTAAGGATGATTTTCCTCCCTAGCACCACCCTACCACCCTGAGATATAAATATTTCCTTGCTGAAAGTTATTACAATGATACATGATTTATCAATGGCTTACAAGTCACATCACTGTTCTGCTACACTGCTCTACTCTACCTACATCAGTGTCTTCTTGCTTGCATCCCCTTGTGTGGTTTGTTCTTATTTGTTTTATCCTCTGTAGCGTTTCTATTCTCTCCTCTTTTTCTTCCTGTGCAACTCCGACTTTTGTTCATATTCTCTTTTGTTTTTATGTTATATGCTACCTCTGCATGTCATTTGTTGTGCCTCTCAAATCAAATTCATATTGAACTCACAGTCTCCTTCTACCCACATGCCTAGATATAAAAGAAGCACATACTCTTCTATGATATGCATGTCTTTCTCATGCCAAGTCCTCTTCAAGATCATCCTAGAAACTCTTTGTATTCTCTGCAATTATACCCAGTCTGTTCATCATGAATGGTCGTTATGCTGGGATTCTTTGGCTTCTCTAGAAGTTAAAGTCTTCTATACTTTTCCATATGTCAATTGTCTCTATGATTAATATTCATACCACTGGAAGTTACCTCGAGACTCTTCCGCTCCTCTGGAAATCACCTTGAAGCCTCTTTGAATTCTCTGGTAGAAAAAATCAGTCGTTTCTGGAAGTTACAGAGAAAAACTTTGCGTGCTCATCCGTTTGGTGCCCTTTCCCTTCCTGATAAAACTACATAGTGGGAGCTATATTTTCTAGCTAAGCCTCTTCCTTCTACATGACCATGAACTGTGATCAGACGCCTATCAAAAAGGTGTTTCGAAACTCGTCTATCTCCAATGTGGAGCCTAGCAACATTCTAGCTCCTCCCTTAATCCTCTAATGATGTGACCTCCAACTCTAACCCAGGGCTTAATCTCCTCGGTGCTTCGTAACTTCATGTATCGGGTAATCTTCCATGATTCACCCTAACTCTATGCTTGCTATATCAATGGTCCACACTCTCCCTTTGATTGAGGGTTTTGATCAAATCATGACCTCACATGTCAGGTGTTTGAACGTGAGCCAACCCTAACTCTTCCAACTCCCGATTCCCGATTCAGTGCTCTGTGTCAAATCGACGGCCCATAACCCTTTGTGATCCAATGGTCCAGATMTTATCAGGACTTTKCATTTCGAGAAGTTGGAGGACTACTCACCTCCCTTCTCCTGACTTCCAATTTTTTGAAACCTGCTCCAGATCAACGACCCACAACATTCCTCGATCCAACACCTGTGATCAATATCGCGAACTCTAACTTTGCGATGTCTGAGGACTGCTCGACGCAGTTCTTCTGATTCACAATTTTGTGAATCTGCTTTATCGACTACCATGTGTCCTTCCCAGATGAACGACTAGGATTTTTGTTGCTCCCAGCTCCTTGGGTATTTGCCTCTTGCCTTCCTGATATTTACGAGTGTCAGATCAATGACTCACAACTCCCCATGATCTAATGGTCTAGATCAACTCACGAACTCGAACATCGAGAGTTCCTAAAACTCTCACCTTTGACTTTTCCAGTTCGCGAGTCAGTGAAATGTTGATCTCTCGCCACATTTCCTACCTTAATGGACGGCTAGGATTCCTTCGCAGGTTTGGAGTGTTGAATGACTTTTGGGATTATCCTCCTTCCAACTCCACTGAATCTAACGGGTGTTGGTCCTTCACGCTTAGATCCAATGGATGGGATCTGTTACTCTCTTGCACACTTGTTCCTCCTATTTGGACTTTGATCCAATGGTCTAGATTCTTCACAGTACTCGATCTGACGGCCACTGTCTCTCCTCCTTCTGATCTTATGCTTCCTCCCAACTTGGAATAATTTCTAAGTGTCAAAATAATCAATCGTTGATCCTTCTGTGAGTCTTGATGACATTGGGACTCGTCTGTGTTTCTGAAAATGCTATCTCTCTTGAGCTTTGGAAATTTAGTTAACCTTAGTCCTGGCACGTCAGACCTAGTGCACACTTGAACTCTGCATGCAACTCTGCGCTATTCCTCATGAGCTTTGATTCCTTCTGAAAAATCATGGATTCTAATGAATCTTGCACATGCTCCTTGCGACCATCATGATAACCACTGGCTATCTGGAAACTCCAACTCTGTTCCCTGTGCTCATCCTCCTGAGATTGTAGACAACAATTTCTCATGGTCTCGTCATTCCCGATGCTATCATTGTTGCTTTCCTATTTGTCGTCATTACACACTCTGCCTATAATCATGCCATCATTCATCATTTCACACTCTGCCTGTAATCATACCATTGTTGTTGTTGTTCTTTCCTGTAAGTATGTCATCGTTGTTGTTTTTCTTTCCATCAATGACAAGCACACTCTACCTGTAAACATTCCAACACCTCAATGGCTTTTAGTCGAGTCGTTGGTCTCTGTTGGACACCAAGCTCACAAAATCCATTGCTTTCCACCCCCAAACCGATGGCCAAACTGAGGTCATCAATCAAATGATTGTGAACATCATGTGCATGTACAATTATAAGCATCCCCATACATGGGACGAGAGTCTCCCATATGTCAAACACAACTAAAACAGAGCTCTCCATAGTTCCACCGTCCAAAACCCTTTTCAGGTGGGTCTGGGATTCCAACCCTTAGGACCCATTGATGTTGCACTTCTTCTTGCCACCACATAGAAAGACTCTTCCCCTAATTAGTCTGCGATAGACAAAGCCACCAGATTCATTGAGCAGATTCAACACATCCGCCAACAGATCCAAGAGATTTTGCATAAATCCAATACTAAGTACAAGAAGCTCCAAGATCAACACAAGGTACCACACCAGTTTCAGGTTGGTGACAAAGTTTGGTTACATTTTCAGAAGGAGCATCTAACCAAGCCCCATCAAAAGATTTTCCCACTTCATTATGGGCCTTACACTATCACAAAGGTTGTGGGTAGCAATTCTTTTGAGCTCAATACTCCACACTACCTTGGTCTACATCCAGTATTCAATGTGGACCTCCTTCAGTCATATTTTCCACCATTATTGAACACCTCTAATATCGTTGAACAACTAACACCAATAGATCTCAACCCTGACTACATGCAACAAGCATCCACCGATCAGATCATGGACACACAAGTCAAGGGCACTCGCCAGCAGCAGATCCAACTTTATCAGGTTGTCAAGGCAGGGCAACTCCTACACCAAGGCAAGTGGCTCACTTGGGGCCAAATCTAGAAAAAAATTCCTCTCTTGATGGGGGAACTCAACACAATGGATACCATGGCTTCCTAAGGGGGGGGGATTGATCCAAGTGGATATTCATGGCTACCCACCTATTCCAACTGGCTCCTCATGCTCATTTTTTGTTCAACAAGTCCTTTTGTAATGCTTTATAATTGTGAGTTCTACACTTCTGGGGATGTATAAAGCCCCACACATTCTCCAGGTGGATACGCGTGGCCTCTCGCCTAATCCAACTGGCTTGTTTTGTATTTTTTCATGTCAGAACATCTTGTTGTACTTTTAGGGATTTTTTGGGGCCCTAAACTTTGTTTTTTTGTCTCGCCATAGTTAGACTATAGACGAAGTCATAGTTTGNCAAGCTACGACAGCTCATACGACAACTGTTGCAAGTCTGGAAAGTTCTCCTTGGTGGGTAGACCCCTTAGATATGTTTGGAAATTGTCCCAAATAGTCTTCCATGTTGTCTCTCTTAGTCCTGGTGACTGACCAACCCTTTGATGGTATGTCTGGACCCCGGATGGATCCCCCTGGGGAAATGCATCCCCTTTTCTACTGGAAAAGTGTTCCCTAGTGATTCCATCATCAGAATCTACTGATAAGTGTCTCAAATTGAGCGCTCTGGCTTACTGTGAAATGGGTCTAAAGGATTTCCCTAGATATGATATGATGATCACTCGGGAACCCCAATTGTGTCCTCCCCAACTGTCGCAACCTCAACAACTAGAAAATGTGCCCCATATGATTTCTTCATCAGAATATGATGAGAAACCAAGAAATAGATGCACCTTACCTTCCTCTCCACTGGGTCAAAAGGGAATCTCTATATTCTCCTTGTATGGGACAATTTGACTCACTAACCCTCCTCATAAGTTGTGCCCCCACCTTAAATAAGGGTACCCTTGTTGTTGAACCTGTGTAATTTTTTTTAAAGACTAATCGAAGACCTCTGTGATCTCCCTGGCGACTAGGGCATGTCTCGCAACACTTAAATAATCCATTGGTGTATTCCTCCTATAATCCACTGAGCTATCTCTCATAAGATGTGCCTCTCTCCTCAATGACAAGTCAAAATATGCATAATGATGAATTAGGTCACTTTACCTTCTCTTATAGATGATCGAAACCATGATTTGATGTTGACTCTATTTTTATCTCATCTGTTCTATTTTTAGCTCAAGTTGGCTTAAAATATCTTATAGTCACTTTTATCTCAATTTCACTTTCAAATTATAACACCCTCAGCTGAAGTGACGTCTAGTAACCATGCTTACTTCTGTCTGGACTTGGCTATAGTCTAACGGGGTTGTTTAGACCATTAAGCCTCCTCTCTGGAGCTCCTATTTGGAAAGGGACATTACAACCTAACTTATATTGAATCATTCATGTCCTAAAGTGTTCAATAGAATACATGCATTGTGATCCGATGATCGAGATTCATTTTGGAGCAAGAAGTGATCAATGCATAACATGGAGACTATCACCTAAAATAAGCCATAAGATGACATGTGTACACACGAAATTTTTGAAAAAAATGAATTAACGGTTTTGGATGATACTTTATTATCTCTTAAACTACTTTGGAATACCACTCACACACCCTAATTCCATCTGAAAACACCCAAAGATATCCATTTCACCCTCCCAATCCATGTTAGATGTGCAATCCACATAGTTTTTTAGGTATTTTTCTCCAATAAAATAAGTGTATATATATAGTCAATTTTTTTTAGCTCAAGTGGTTGGGATGAATGATTGTCATCCTCCCCACCCAGTTTCAATTCTCACAAGTGACATGTTGCACTCATAATGAGTATATTGTTGTAATAGCTTTGAGCCTTGTTGTTGATCAACCATGTGCCCTAAAGATTCTAGGATTTTCCATGGGTACCCCAATTACTTTTTATATATATAACCGATACCCTTTCTCAACCATTGAGGATACAAAGTACTTGAAAAAAAAAATTCACATAGCTTCTTTCTCTGATACCAATTTCCTCATTGTCTTACTATTAATTTATGAATTCATAAAACATGACAAGAAGGATTATGAAAAAATAATTAAATCATTCAATGTTACATATGAAAACTTATTCATGCAAACATAATAATAATAAATCAATAACATACATATCATTAAATTCAACATAGGTTGAAATAAGCCATTGCACTTATCTTTCTATAATTAAACATCTACTAGTTTTAGATGAAGGACATTCCACCTAGCTATAGACTATGTATTTCATGTAATCATCCTACAATAGGACCACCCTTGAAATAAGGCTACAAGTCCACAAAGACGAATTTGTCTATGGATGGCTCTAATCCTCACACACAACCCAATTCCCACAATTTCCACAATTTGTTAGCTCTAATAGTTAACCCAGTTATATTGGATATATTTTCCCTTTAGCCTGCCCAAATCAAGGAATGGGATCATCTTCTCTTCCACATATTCCCCTATGTTTTCCCACTTCCCTCTTGGAATCCATCGTAGACCGACTAGGAAATATCTTTGTTGAGAACTCTAGGGATTATTAGTTGTAATGAAGTTTCTCAATGGAAGCAGTTCCCCTTGCACATGGGCATGAATTTCCCATAGTATTCATAATATATATACCCATCATCATTTTTTTTAGTCATGGAAGGATAGGCTCTCTTAAAAACCTATGGGAATAATGATGTAAAATTATCTCCCAACAACCAAAATTCATGGATTATATTTGCATGCTCACAAATTTCCATGTGTCCTCCTAATAATCCCATGTATCTCCCTTTCCCAACTAACACCAACGTTGATATGACTTAAGATAATATGAGGTAGGTTTATTAGGATTAGAATAAAATAATTTAATTTATTTTTCATCCCTTTTTTTATCCCCCCCCCTAAGCCTCCTTTCATTCCTCTCTTGTGGAATAATAGCCCCACACATTTGTTCCTTCTATGTCTATAGTCGCTGATGTATTTTTTATTATTATTAACCTTCAATGTAAATTATTTACATATTACATCATTTGTCTCTTGTCCTTTCATCACACACACATACACACATTATTAATCTAGGAATAAAAAGTAGGGTGTTACACTACACCCAGAGGATATCCTTTATTCCACAGAATGAACAAAAGGGTATCTAAAAAAATGATCCTCCATATAAATTAGAATATTAAAACAAGTATCTTAACACATATAACTATGGCCATAGCCTAAAAAAGGTGATTTAGTATTTTTGAAACCATGTCACGCAAAGGCCCTGGTTTATTTCTTAAAGAAGACAGAGATAAAANCAAGCTACGACAGCTCATACGACAACTGTTGCAAGTCTGGAAAGTTCTCCTTGGTGGGTAGACCCCTTAGATATGTTTGGAAATTGTCCCAAATAGTCTTCCATGTTGTCTCTCTTAGTCCTGGTGACTGACCAACCCTTTGATGGTATGTCTGGACCCCGGATGGATCCCCCTGGGGAAATGCATCCCCTTTTCTACTGGAAAAGTGTTCCCTAGTGATTCCATCATCAGAATCTACTGATAAGTGTCTCAAATTGAGCGCTCTGGCTTACTGTGAAATGGGTCTAAAGGATTTCCCTAGATATGATATGATGATCACTCGGGAACCCCAATTGTGTCCTCCCCAACTGTCGCAACCTCAACAACTAGAAAATGTGCCCCATATGATTTCTTCATCAGAATATGATGAGAAACCAAGAAATAGATGCACCTTACCTTCCTCTCCACTGGGTCAAAAGGGAATCTCTATATTCTCCTTGTATGGGACAATTTGACTCACTAACCCTCCTCATAAGTTGTGCCCCCACCTTAAATAAGGGTACCCTTGTTGTTGAACCTGTGTAATTTTTTTTAAAGACTAATCGAAGACCTCTGTGATCTCCCTGGCGACTAGGGCATGTCTCGCAACACTTAAATAATCCATTGGTGTATTCCTCCTATAATCCACTGAGCTATCTCTCATAAGATGTGCCTCTCTCCTCAATGACAAGTCAAAATATGCATAATGATGAATTAGGTCACTTTACCTTCTCTTATAGATGATCGAAACCATGATTTGATGTTGACTCTATTTTTATCTCATCTGTTCTATTTTTAGCTCAAGTTGGCTTAAAATATCTTATAGTCACTTTTATCTCAATTTCACTTTCAAATTATAACACCCTCAGCTGAAGTGACGTCTAGTAACCATGCTTACTTCTGTCTGGACTTGGCTATAGTCTAACGGGGTTGTTTAGACCATTAAGCCTCCTCTCTGGAGCTCCTATTTGGAAAGGGACATTACAACCTAA
Organism: Picea glauca; assembly: GCA_000966675.3. NCBI lineage: Eukaryota > Viridiplantae > Streptophyta > Pinopsida > Pinales > Pinaceae > Picea > Picea glauca. The sequence continues at coordinate 4,538 of JZKD02S0094047.1, read as the reverse complement.
CTTATATTGAATCATTCATGTCCTAAAGTGTTCAATAGAATACATGCATTGTGATCCGATGATCGAGATTCATTTTGGAGCAAGAAGTGATCAATGCATAACATGGAGACTATCACCTAAAATAAGCCATAAGATGACATGTGTACACACGAAATTTTTGAAAAAAATGAATTAACGGTTTTGGATGATACTTTATTATCTCTTAAACTACTTTGGAATACCACTCACACACCCTAATTCCATCTGAAAACACCCAAAGATATCCATTTCACCCTCCCAATCCATGTTAGATGTGCAATCCACATAGTTTTTTAGGTATTTTTCTCCAATAAAATAAGTGTATATATATAGTCAATTTTTTTTAGCTCAAGTGGTTGGGATGAATGATTGTCATCCTCCCCACCCAGTTTCAATTCTCACAAGTGACATGTTGCACTCATAATGAGTATATTGTTGTAATAGCTTTGAGCCTTGTTGTTGATCAACCATGTGCCCTAAAGATTCTAGGATTTTCCATGGGTACCCCAATTACTTTTTATATATATAACCGATACCCTTTCTCAACCATTGAGGATACAAAGTACTTGAAAAAAAAAATTCACATAGCTTCTTTCTCTGATACCAATTTCCTCATTGTCTTACTATTAATTTATGAATTCATAAAACATGACAAGAAGGATTATGAAAAAATAATTAAATCATTCAATGTTACATATGAAAACTTATTCATGCAAACATAATAATAATAAATCAATAACATACATATCATTAAATTCAACATAGGTTGAAATAAGCCATTGCACTTATCTTTCTATAATTAAACATCTACTAGTTTTAGATGAAGGACATTCCACCTAGCTATAGACTATGTATTTCATGTAATCATCCTACAATAGGACCACCCTTGAAATAAGGCTACAAGTCCACAAAGACGAATTTGTCTATGGATGGCTCTAATCCTCACACACAACCCAATTCCCACAATTTCCACAATTTGTTAGCTCTAATAGTTAACCCAGTTATATTGGATATATTTTCCCTTTAGCCTGCCCAAATCAAGGAATGGGATCATCTTCTCTTCCACATATTCCCCTATGTTTTCCCACTTCCCTCTTGGAATCCATCGTAGACCGACTAGGAAATATCTTTGTTGAGAACTCTAGGGATTATTAGTTGTAATGAAGTTTCTCAATGGAAGCAGTTCCCCTTGCACATGGGCATGAATTTCCCATAGTATTCATAATATATATACCCATCATCATTTTTTTTAGTCATGGAAGGATAGGCTCTCTTAAAAACCTATGGGAATAATGATGTAAAATTATCTCCCAACAACCAAAATTCATGGATTATATTTGCATGCTCACAAATTTCCATGTGTCCTCCTAATAATCCCATGTACCTCCCTTTCCCAACTAACACCAAAGTTGATATGACTTAAGATAATATGAGGTAGTTTTATTAGGATTAGAATAAAATAATTTAATTTCTTTTTCATCCCTTTTTTTATCCCCCCCCTAAGCCTCCTTTCATTCCTCTCTTGTGGAATCATAGCCCCACACATTTGTTCCTTCTATGTCTACAGTCGCTGATGTATTTTTTATTATTATTAACCTTCAATGTAAATTATTTACATATTACATCATTTGTCTCTTGTCCTTTCATCACACACACACATACACACATTATTAATCTAGGAATAAAAAGTAGGGTGTTACACTACACCCAGAGGATATCCTTTATTCCACAGAATGAACAGAAGGGTATCTAAAAAAATGATCCTCCATATAAATTAGAATATTAAAACAAGTATATTAACACATATAACTATGGCCATAGCCTAAAAAAGGTGATTTGGTATTTTTGAAACCATGTCACGCAAAGGCCCTGGTTTATTTCTTAAAGAAGACAGAGATAAAACAATCAAATTTGCATGAAAACAAAATAACATTTAGAACCCGAATGAGCTCTTTCCCTTGACCCAAGTTCCAATTACGAAAATACACACAAAAGAATAGAAGTCAAGCACAATTCGGAATATTTAATGGTTTGGTAACTTACCACTGAGTATCTCCAGATCATAAAACATGTTCAACAAAATAAGTTATTCCAACACAGGATGAACACCTTAATAAACCACTTACAAAACCATATCAAAGATCATAACATCAATGTTTTTAAATGGTTAAAACCCTCTAAGAGGGAAACAATCCATAACCCTATCCAACATGACCACTTGAGGAAATACATTAATGCAAAAGAAAATTATTTTACAAGATATTTTCTCACAATTGATCATCAAAAAATGACCCTCCATGCTCTTTGAATAGGGATCATGGACCAATCAAGTGTTAAACCATGGATCAATATAGTCATTAAGATTGAGCATAATATGAGTCATCATATCACTCTGTTTCTAGAACATATCATGATTGTCAAATTACATAACTAAAAATTAATACTAATACATACTAAATAAACACACTAAGAAACACACATTTACCTAAAGACACATTAGACCAAGTTTGTCTTAACTAAATACTCAGTGTCTAAATATCCTAACATCCCCCATTAACTGGAACAACTTGGAATAGGATTGAAGGATTTAAAAAGGTGAAACAATAGGAAAAGGAAGGAGGCATTAGAACCTATCCCCTCTTAATGACAACTTCTTGAGATCATAACATAGATTGAAGTTTGGAAAAATTCACTTCTATAAGAGACTTTGTGAAAATGTCTACAACTTCTGTAGGGAAAAAGAGAAATTCAAGAACTTGATTGTGAATGAGCTTTCTAATGAAGTGAATTTGTAGCTCAATGTGATTGTTGCACTAATCTTGAACTAGATATTTGGAAAGATTGATGTCACAATTATTGTTGCACCACAGGGTGGTTAGATGTTGCTACTAGAATCTAAACTTAGAAAGGATATATCAAAGCCACAAGGCTTCTTGATTTGCATTAATTGTTTCTCGATACTCTACTTCTGTTGAAGAAAGAAAAATATCCTATTTTTACTTACAAGCCCAAATAACAGGTCTAGAACCAAGTTTGAAAACATAACCTGTAGTAGACTTTCTATCATCATGATTGTTGGCCCAATCTAAATCAACGAAACCAACCAACAAAGGATTCACCCCTAAAATGCAATGTATCCCAGATCATACTATACCCCAAATATACCGACGTATCATTTTTTCTACTTTCTAATGGCTTTCATGGTGTGTTTGCATATACCATTCAACAAGACCAACAATAAAGGAAATATCAGGTTGGCTATGAGTCAAATATAAGAGGATACCAACTAACTGATAGTACAAAGTGGCATCGAATTTGGGAGTAGTACAAGTGGAAGCAAGTTTGACTCCATAATGGAAGGGAGAAGGGGTTGGTTTGTAATCTTCCATGTGAAAGCGGTGAAGAAGGTCACATGCATACTTATACTGGGAAAGGGAAATACCTTCCTTAATTTGCAATACTTAGAGGTCAAGGAAATAATGAAAATAACATAAGTGTACCATTTCAAAGCTCTTCTTAAGGTTATATTTCACATGGGTTAAGAGTTTAGGGTCACTACCAGTGAGGATAAGTTCATCAACATAAAGGAAAAGTATTATTATATGGCTTCCTACTTTCTTTTTATAGACATTAAGGTCAGAATAGCATCTAGAAAAGATAGTGTTTAGAAGAAAGTTGGTCATTTTAGCATAGCAATATCGAGGAGATTTCTTAATACCATAGAGATATTTCTTAAGGTCACAAAAAATATTGGATTCATTCTTAACATATCCATAAGGTTGCTCCATGTAGATTTATTCTTGCAAATCCCCATGTAAGCAGGTAGATTTAACATCCATCTAATGGACCTCCCATTTATGTGAGGCGGTAAGGGCTATAACAAGGCATATGGAATTCATTTTGTCAACCGTGGATAAGGTTTTATTATAGCCAATTCCTTCAATTTGAGAGAATCCTTTCAGAACTAACTGAGCTTTATGTCTTTAAACACTTATGATACATACTTAGTTATATACAACCATTTACATCTAACTATTTTGTTCATCATTAAGAAACAATATTCTTCATTCATTTTTTTATCGCAACTTGGATGGCTAGAAGCTTTTGCAAATGTTTTTAGATCTTGATACTTTAAATTTGAGCCAAAATAGAGGAGACATGTTGGAACTATAAACTTGTACGATGTTTATCTATAGTATCATCAGAAATACCAGCAGTTTCTTTGTAATGCCCCATATTTTGACCTTGGGTAGTTAGAACATTATTGTTTGCTAATCTTGATAGTTCAAAGTTTAGCATTTGTTTGGAGTCAGTTAGACTTTGTTAGACATTGAGATATGTACCTCTAGGCCTATTTGTATGTTACATGATATATGCTCATGAAAAAGATAGTTATTTGATTTGTTAAAAATGAAAATCAAATGGGCAAGTTCGATACATGTATACCAATTCAAGTTATATTGTGAATGTATAATAGATGCAATGCGTGATGTAAATAGGAAAACATTTCTTAATTGGGC